>PVKM010002939.1:0-60940 GCA_004027735.1 Carollia perspicillata
GGACCCTGTGCTAAGGCCTACTGGGTTTTAAGTCACTTCCCTATATCAATACAAGTATATATAAAGCACTCACTGAATCATTGTCTGCTTTTGAATTTCCAGGCATGTAGAGGTCATGCAATATCCACCCATATCTCAGAATTACATTTTAGTCAATAATGTATTTCAGCTCATGAAACCTTCTGCTGAAGCCATTAATTACACCATATGTAACTGGTTCAATGTCTTTTTACTTCACAGGTTGACTTATGTCTGCCTTTATATCCCCTAGAGTTTAGAAATGCTAAAGAGACATCTTCCTCCATCAAAATTGTTTCCCTATTTACCTGCCTCTCTCTTTCTGCTGAAAGTGCATCTGTGGACATCTGTTTCCTTTTAGCTGCTATAGAGTGTACTGTTAAAATTATTCATGAGGAAAATACCTATTTATAATATTTAACACAGTGCTGGTATTCACAATATTTATTATTCTTATTCATATGGATAGAAACAATGGCTAAAATTGCCGTGTGCTGACCAGTAGGCTAAAACTTATATATTATTTAACTTTTCAAACATGATTAAAATGATGATACTGCTATAATTTTCATTTTACTGATGAAGAAACTGAGATGGGAGAGCAGCTCTGTAACCTTGGTCCAAACAGCCGGGATGTGGCAGACCTACCCCGTGAGGTACTCTCTCTCTCTCTCCTTCCTTTCTCTCTTTTTCCCTTCCCCCTTCCCTACTTGCCCCCCTCCCTTCTTCCCTTCCTTCCTCCTGTCCCTCTTTTTATTCAACTTATGTTTAGTTCTCATTCGTCCCTTCCTCCAAATTATTTTTTTCCTTTACTTTCCCCTTGTGTCTCCATCTCTTTCCCCATTTAAGCCAGAGAAAACTCAACGAACCCTCCCTTCATAAACTGTGTCATTGTAACATATTTTTATAAATAGGACTCAAAAAATACTATTTTTTCCATTTACTATTGTCCTTAGCTACGAAGGGACTAGACGGTGACATCCTCCGTTCTTCTTGGTTTGTCACTAACAACTGAGTGCAAGTCATTAAAGTTCAGAGAGTTCAAGCTGATTGTGCCTCATTTATTCAATTGCCAAGGCCACACAGTGGTGCAGCTAATTACTGTTTAGAAGGCACTTGAAGTTCCTCAGATGAAAGTGGCCACGAAGGAGCATGGAGTCATTACCATAATCACAGCTGCAAAACAAACACTTTTTCAAGGAAGGTCACAAATGTACGGACCGAGTCACATGGTGGAGAGTGGGAATAACCTCACAGAGCTGGATGCCATGACTTGCTGCACCGCCACATGCCCTAACTACCCAGGGTCTGGAGGAACAAGGGGCCCTGGGCAGGTTCTGGCAAGGTCTCAACTCTTCTTTCCTGCATCTTCTTGTAAAGACCCAGAAGGCCTTGAAGAATCCATTTGTCTCTACACAGAGCCTCAGTTTGATTGCAACCTGCCTGGAGCTGCGCAAAGGAGTGAGATTGGCATTCACAGGACATATCAAATACTAGGAAGTCGTCCCTGACCCTGTTCCCCTCCCTCCTACTCTTTCTTCAGGATTCCACGCTTCTGTTCTGCCATTTCTAGTTCAGAACTCTCCCTACACCCCAGGAAAAGGAGGTTTGTCTGCGAATCTCAGCAAAGATCTTAGCACTTGAAGAAGCTGCACTGTGAAAAGCACAATAAATGATCAGCCTGCATTGTAACTGTTGTGGTTTGTTTGCTGTGCTGCGCTGTGATGGGTGGTAAAGACAACAGAGTCACTCTCAGCACACAGAATCTGTGACTTGCTAGTTAGGAGTTTGATCACAGTAGGCATACTCACTGTCACAGACAGCTCAGTGACTCCTTATAGCCTGACCACCTTCCCTGAACTCTCAGGGAAAACCACCTCTGTCCGCGATGTCCTGGTATAAACACAAGACCACAAGGGATAAAAACCTGTCTTTTCTCTTATCAGTGAGGATGCTTAGCATACTTGATGTACAAGATTACGTTGGAAGATGCCCAGCTTTGCTTAATGGACAAGTCCACAGTGAGGGGAGATCAAAGGCTTTGAGCTTCCAAACTGCAGTTAAATTTAACATTCCGAGAGTCAGGAGAGCAGATTAAAACAGGCTTTTCTTGCAACAACATTCGGAGGTCTGTTCTGCATTGCCGAGTGTTTAATCCAGCCAGGAAGCCAGGTTCACAGAGAGCTTCTGCAGTCCTTCAGCTCCCAAATTCATCTCACAGGCAACAGGACTTTCTCTTTGATGAAAAGTCTTGCCTCAGAGACTGTCCTCTCTTCCCAATAGGGAATCCAGCTCCTTATCAGCACTTTCTTCCCTATGGCAAAGGCCGTAAGACAATAAAAATAGCCAGCTTTGGGAAAAGAATTCATAAAAAGTATAACAAGATATTCAGAAAACTGGTGCAAAGTGAATCACACAAACTATTTGAGATACATATTTGCGTTGTTTTGGCAACTGCCTGCTATCAGGCGGGTCTTTGGCTTCATTATTATGATTAGTATTACTATTGTTACTATCATCATCTTTATTTTATTACTGTCATTATGATTAAATTGCCATCTGCTATTTCAAAAGCCAGAAACTGTAAATTCTTACACACCCAGGGGAAGTAGTGAGCATCATCGCTGGCATACCTGCTACTGCGCAGGACCCTTCCGAGCCAGAAAGCCTTATTCTTAACGCACTATTGTGTGGCTGCCAGGGCTTCCTTCCTTAAAGATTTGCAGTTGCTCAGGAGGCTTTTCATTCACTGACCGAATATTTCCTTTCTTCCATGTAAGTCCATCAATTTAAGGAAGCTAGAGTATGTAGTACTTGGGTACAAACAAGAAAACACAAATGTCATTTCAGAGAGTTCCAAAAGGATGGAGTCCTTCGGGGATCTATCTTGTTTCCTTCTGGTGTGTAAACACAACCGTTTTACTTCTGGTCAGAGCTCTGGACATTAGCTGTCACACAGGAGCCTGTCTTCACTTCTTTAGGCCCCACCTTAACATCCTGAAGAGGTATTTATTAGCAGTGCCCATTTGCATGTGAGGAAAGTGCAGTTAAAAAAATTTGCCCAGGGACACCCAGACATTAGCTGGGGAGGCAAGTGTTAAACTCTGGTAGCATCTGATTCTAAACTTAAATTATGGCTGAGTATCAACAATCCTGGAATCAAAACAGGTCTGAAAGCACAATTCTATTCTGTCAAAACTAAGCTGGCCACTAAAACTAACCAGAATTTAGAGCATATTTCTAATCACTGTTTAAGTCCTTTATTCTAAATATGTATATAATTAGGCATAGAAATATTAATGTGTTTTGAAAACAAAATACTGCCTCAGTCTCTGTTGGTGGTGTCATAAAATATGGTGAACATACACATTATCTCTCCAAAATGGGACAAAAAAGTCAACTCTGAAACACATATGGGCTTGAGGTTTTTGCCTAGTGGACTGTGGACTGTATTACAACTTATAAAGGAAGGTTCAATTTACGATTTTTTCAGGTCATGATGGTGCAGAAGTTACACACATTTTGTAGGAACCATGCTTTGAATTTTGAATTTTGGTGTTCTGCTGGGCTAGTGATCTGTGGTACAACCCTTTCCACGATGCTGGATAGCGAGAGAGCTGCAGTCCCCAGTCAGCCATTCGATAACAGGGGTCAGCAACTGATCCTCTACAGTGTACCGTGCGTTGCCTACACTGTTTGGATTCAGTGGTACCTTGGTACCATCATTAATTTGTTCCGGAACTTCTCACAAGTGCTGAAACCAATGAGTACCAAATGATGAAGCATTTTCTCTTGGGGGGTGGCATTGTGAGTCATACAAATTCTAGCAAGTGTGAGGAGTGCCAAGCAAGTGCCAAGTGCTGAAACATTTTTTTCTCATCAAAATGCAATGAGGACAGGGTTTGGTGATTTCTGAAGCCGACAAATATAGGGGTATGACTGTACTGTGTTTTGTGTTTTGCCATCCCATAATGTCTACAAAATGGCCATCTGTGTCTCCTGCTTCTGGTGAGAAGAAGAAGGCAAATACTACTGAGATAAAACTCAAGATAATCTCCCAACTGTGGGCTAATGTGAGCATTCTGAGCATGCTTAAGTTGGGCAAAGCTAGACTATTATGTTTGGTAGATTAGGTGCATTAAATGAACTTTTAACTTAATGAAATTTTCAACTTACACTAGATGTATTTGGACAGATCCCATCTTCAGTTGAGGAACATCTGTATACACATTCTAACAAAATTGTCCTCTGACCACCTTCAAATGGCTGTTTAAAATGTGATTATTTAGCTTTTCATGAAAATGACACTGGAAGCAAACAAGACCCCTGCCCTTCCCAAAGCCAAGGCCAAAGCAAAGGCTTTGAAAGCAAAGAAAGCAGTGCTAAGAAGCCACAAAAATAAGAAGGTCCACACACCACCCTCCTTCGGAAGGCCTGAAACACTGCTGAAGGGAGCCCAAGGATCCTTGGAAGAGTGCTCCAGGAGAAACAAACTTGACCACTATGCCATCTTCAAGTTCCCCCTGACTTTGGAGTCAGCCATGAAGAAGACAGAAGGCTACCATCCCCTTGTGTTCACTGTGGATATCAAGGTCAACTAGCACCACATCAAACAAGCGGTGAAGAAGCTCTACGACATTGACATGGCCAAGGTCAACATGCTGATGAAGCCTGATGGGGAGAAGAAGGCATATGTTTGACTGGCTCCCAACTATGATGCTTTGGATGTTGCCAACAAAATTGAGGTCATCTAAACTGAGTCCAGCTGGCTAATTCTAAATGTAAAAATTTTACACTGTAAAAAATAAATAAAGCATAATAATTTATTTAAAATTTTTAAAGTGATATGAGATCTTTGAATCAAAGTATTAGTTCAAATTACATGTCATCCAATGGATGTTTTTAGCTTTGTGTAGCTGTTTCCTCCTCCCCCAATTTTATAGATGAAGCTTTTAATACCCCACATATTTAAAGGAAAAAATAGCAGAGTAGATGCTAAATAAATTCAAATGGTTTTTCTCTTTTGTACCATCTTACAGAGGAAAATTAACTTCTCTGCCAGAGTACAGAGACTGTATCTTCTTCAATAATCAGATGATAGCAGAGTTTATGATTCGGGGAATGCAGAGGGGTGTAGCTAGGATTGGCTGCAAAAGCCGAGAGGTAGGTTTCTGAAATATTCTTAGAACAAATTAAGCTATTCACATCTAACCTAGACTGTTCTTTTTTAATTAAAAAATGAATTTATAGGAACCAAGAGAACTAGGTTAACAAGGAAGTTGAAAAGACTGATGATTATTTTCTGGCAGCCCTGAACCATCAAAATGCTCCTGATGTTTGAGGAAGTGTCTTAGATTGGGGGACGTTTTTTCCTCCCAAGATGAGGGGAAGGTGCACACCAGCACAGTGAGGCTTGCCCTCAATCAGTCCTGTGACGTACTGGCTGTGATACCATCATTCCCCAAACCTTTGAAAGCTCCCAATGGGGAACTGCCTTTCTCTTTCTCTTGTCCCTCTGCCATTACATTACCTGTGTCTGTAGCTTCTGTGACTCCTGCCCTCATGTCCCTGCCTCAGATTCAAACTCCCTGGCTCTTTCCAGACAGGAAGCTCTCAGTGTGCCCTGGGCAAATGTCCCTGCACCAGACACCAGGGTTGTTCCTCACCTCACTGTAACCTGGCTGTTACGAAATTTGCTCTTTACTTCCAACCTGTAACCTTCCTGCGTTGTATGTCACTCTTTAAGTATGTGAAGGAGTTTTACTGAGTAGCAGGCTCTTTATTCTAATTTTTAAACATGAATCCTCCTACTTTTCTAATCCTGAAGCACATTCACACCTGGAGCTATTCCAGAGCTCTCCTGGCTCAATCCTTCCCCCAGGTTCTCTGGAAGGTTCCCCTGAGAGACCCCGGGGGATGATGACCTGCCCTAAACTCCTGCAGAGAGGAGCCTGAGGACACAGTGCTCTCCTCACTCCCAAACAGAACGCTCTTCAGCATCTCAACCAGATGTATGTCCAGATTGCACTTGCCCACATTTCATTAACTCCTGAAGGATTTAGCCAGGGCAATGTGGCTTTTCATTAAAGCGATGCCCATCGAATTCCCTAAGTGAGGTCTATTCCTTTGTAGCCCACTAACTGGAGGGCTGCGTGTGAAGGGCTGTACTGATCTTTGGTGACTCCGTGCTGTCTCCTCTTCTCACAGGGTGGTCTTCAGTGGGTAAGTTGGGAGATCTGCCAACTCCAGAGATGGCAAATGGATGTGAGTTTAAATTCCCAACCTTTTCCTATTCACCCATTATTCCTCTGTTATCTTGTGGGATACCACATTCTGGTTTCTTCAGAGGCATCATTGCCCTTATCTCTGTAGAATCTCCTGTTGCTTAGGGGGCAGAAAACATGGATGTGAATCTTGTCTCTGACACTGTTCATTCTTCTGTGTTTCAGTTTCCATTGGCCATGTGGGGACTTACTTTACAGGTTTGTGGGAGAATCCCTACTTCACTGGGATAGACTATCTTATTAAATGGAGCTGTTGCATTTGATCTCATAAAAATTAGGCAATTGACTTGAAAGGGTTTGAATAACCCTTGCCTTTGTTTATTTCCCATTTCAAGTGACATTGATAGAAAGCTGTCCTGGCGAATGCTCATTATTGCTGGAGACACCAAGGGTGTGCTCATCAAACCCTTAGTGAGAGATGTAGATCTTAATTACTCTCCAGACCAGACTTATCAATATGCAAGTCCTGGCTCTGTTTCCTTAGCTCATGATAAGCTCACAGTTGTCTTATCCAGTGATTACATAAACTAGAAGGGGCTATATTATAGCCAAATATGTCAAGAGACATAAGCCAAATGTGATTTTAATATGCTGGCGTAATATAATACTTCTGACTTTGAAAAGTACCCTGCATGATTAAACCCCTTCACTTTTACTAAAGAGGGATAATTTGCTTCAGATTAAAGTCAAAGCAATAAAGCTACTTATGGAAAATGACCTTTCTTGTCCTTACACATATCAAGTGGATTCCTAGAGAAGCGAGCCCAGCAGGAATTCCATTTAACTAACTGACTGAATCCACGGGACTCCAAGAAGCCATTCCTTACTTCTGTTACTCTAAGCCAACCCGTCCCATCACTGGGAGCCCAGGAGTTTTTGCCGAGTGACCTTGATGAGATGGCATTTGTTGTACCAGGCATGGTGATGTTAGCTTTGTAAATTTTTTAATTCCAAGTTTATATTTACACTTTTAATATTTAGTATGACCTTTGTTTTAATGTAATGTCATCAACGCATGATACAATTGGGATTGAAAATTTCATTTAAAATCTGGTTCCCACACCTCAGATAAGGTTGAATATGCACAGCAGGTAATGATATATTTCAATCTGCTGTTCACTTCTTACTATAGAGAGGTCATCCCTCAGCCATTCCAGGCTTTAGTATCCCTTTGTATTTGTCTATACTCTTCAGTAGATCCATGCTTAAAAAGATCATGGACAACAGAGTTTTCATTGACTTCTAAAGAATCATTTGGAATCCTATGTGTAACAGGTAGACATAAACCTATAATAAAGAAATATAAAGATGAGAATGCTAGCATTGGTCTAACTATGTACTCTTGTGTAATTGGCTGCCTCTACAATAAGAATACATAAATAACATGTGTGCAGCATCATGGGTTTCTCTGTCCTCATGCAAAGAAGGTGGATCTTGGTTCTTCCAAAAATGTGCAGATAAAATATGCGTTGGCACATTTATCCTAAAAGAGGTGTGTGGCCAGCCTGGCTCTGGATAAAAAAGGAGCTCCTCTCCGTCACCTTTTTTTCTATTTCTGTGATGATTCCTTCTTTTCAAGAGGTGTGAAGGGTCTGCGATTTTACTCAACTTGCAAGAAACTATGTTAGTCCATTGCAGCTTTAGTTGTTGGCAGAAGACATGACACTCCTAGGTCGAAGGTAAAGGATGATTTATTACTCATGGAAATTGCAGTTCCCTGAATATCATCATTTTTCTTGTGTGGGTTCTTCAAAGTTCCAGTTCCCATGACCAGCATGAACAGGGCCAGGTGACAGCAGCACATGCATTAGGTTAGTCCAGCGGAAGAGAACCAATAGGACAGACACATTGTGTCACAGGATGTGCAGGAACTCAAGGAGTCCATGAAGAATTGTCTCCCAGCATCTTAGGCAAGATTACAGCCAATTACACAAGAGTACTTATTTAGACCAATAAGGAAGGACCGCTTTACATCTATGGTGTCACATCCAAACTGGAAGCTAAAATAATGTATTTGCACCATAATGAGAATGATTTTCTTATCGTGAGCTCTCCTCTTCAGGCTTGTTTACCTTATAAAGTCAGCATTGCTCATTGTAGCATTGGAGACCTTGTGTTGCTGTTACAGAACTCTCAAGCTTTGTTGGGTAAGATGGACATGACGCCGGGAGCCAGGACACCTGCCGGCACCATGGGCACAGTGGCAGAAGTGAGATAGTTACCTACCAAAAGTCACGCTCTGTGTTGCATATTAGGACATTGTTCTTAGACGAGATCACATTTTCTAGCCAATTGCAGTTAGGGGCATTCGCACTAAAGAGTTTTGGGAAGGGATGTGAGCTACTTAGGGAGCTGGCTCATAAAGACCCCATGAGCACTCTTCCATGTCCTTTTTCCTTTCGGCTTGCAAAGACAGGCATGACTGTTCAGAGACTGACAAGCTAACGAGGAAGAAGGCTGAGTCTTTTGTAGAAGCTGAACATTCACTGACTCAGTTCTGTTAATGTTATATTATTGTGCTTAAGCTATTTTATATATTTTGGTGACTACCTGTTATAGCAACCAGCTTCCTAGCAACTAGCACCTAACCCTAATTTATACAAGTACATTGTATTGGTTAGGAGTGATTTTGCAAGAATGTGGAATCATCCCTTGACTTCCCCCAAAGCCTCTCTTTGACTTTGGTAACCTAGGTGGCACCTATTATAGAGATTTTAGAGTCCTCTTTCTCTCCTACAGCAAAATATAAAGTTGATTAAAATAAAGAAGACAGGGAGATGAAGATAACAGAGATGTTTAGTGGTTCAAATACCTTCCATATATTTAAGAACATAATTTATGCCACTTTAGGATGGATGGATTACCTAAACATGGTCATTCATAGCAGAGATCCCACAGTTGGCTAGATGTCTCCGTAGATCTCACATAGCAAGATCTTTGTTTGTCAACTTTTTAACACTGAAACATTTGACAAAACCCCAAATGATAAAAACATTGGTGGCAGCTGTGTTTATGTAGCATTATATTGAATAATAGTCACAAATATTTGGCTTTCTGGAGACAAATGTCCACTGCAAAATAAAAAATCACTGCTGTGGGAACACCAGTGCCCTGCCTGCATACTCTTTAACCAAGAAATAAGTGTATGTAATTAGCTCAATATGGTTTAGAAGTGTATTATTGACATAAAGCAGGGGTCAGCACTTTTATTTTTCTATAAAGGGCTAAGTAGTAAATATTTTAGCCTTTGTGAGTCAGACGATCTCTATAGAAACTTTCCAACTGCTGGGGCACTCAAAGCAGCCACAGATAGGACGTAGATGAACAGGAGTAGCTGTCTTCTGATAAGACCTTATTTACAAAAACAGACTCTGAGCTCCATCTGGCCCAGGTGCCCTAATTTGCTAAACCCCGACCCAAAGAATCTGTATTCTGTTTTTGTGGAGCCAGATACTTGTTTCAATGGAAACGGCATCATGTTGAGCATATCCTTCAGGATACGAGCTCAACTCAGTGCATTACCTTTGAGTTGTTTTTGCAATTCTTTGTAAGTTACAAGTAATTGATAAATATGCAGACTGTGCCCTTTCTGGTAGTGATTTCACTGACTTCCTTTTCCCAACACCTCCCCTCCAGTTTTGTCCCCATCTGTTACTGACCTCAACCGTCCTTTACTTCACATACATTTATGCTGTCCCAGCCTCATTTGGAGGGGTTGTTGGATCAGCCTGGCTCCTTCACATCACGTGAGTTAAATAAAACTTTTAACATGTATCCATTTTAAATCTCTATAGAGTCATGTGTGGAGGCTAAAAAAATAATACTTTTGCTCCCACCTTCTACATTCTTTTACCTGGGCTAATAAATTAACAGAGACCAATTAACAAAAGAATACCAAATTTTAATACATGTGCATGGGAAATTCGCATAAGCATGACAGTTCCAAAGACAGTGAGGTACCATTAGGTATATACGATTTGGGATGAAGGAGAAAAAGAAAGGGTCAAAGTCTTAGATTTTAGAAGTGAGACGGGGCAATTCACAGGTAATTGAGGAAGAGCAGAACATACATGGCAGGCAGACTTTTGCTTCCGTGGGACATGGGTGATCTGGTTACCAGGCTCTGGCTGGGCGCCTTTTTATCTACCATACTTACTACAAATTAGACGAAGGCGAATATGTTGAGACTTTTTTCCTGAAACAGATTTTTCTACCTGAATCGGGACAAAGGGTTCTTCCTGATTCTTTTGTTCCTTAACAACCAGCTTAAAAGCAATATCCCAAAGGCAACACTTCTGGTCCCCTGCAGATGGTTTTACCTTTCTAAAAATTTTTTAGTTGTGTATACATATATATGTGTGCACATTTAATGATCAGAAATTATTAAGAGCTTTGAAATGAAGTTCTAACTGAAGGTTAAATCAAACTGGCTTCTGCAACCGGCTGTGGCCTCCCCAAATCCCATACATAGATGGTGACAGCATTGTGTTTACACAGCATTTTCAAAAGTGCTTTCATAGCCATTAGCTCATGGGTTTCTTTTGACACCTCTCCAGGCTTTGTTAAGGTGAATGATGATCAACATGTCATCCACGAGGAAAGTGTGACACATAGAAACTTCACAAACGAATGTCTGTGTCTCCCGGGAAAGGGCACGTTGTTGCAGGTGACTGCGTAGCTGCTTGGCCTCCCTCGTGTCCGTCTTCCTGCCCACGCAGTCAGAGGGCGGTTCCTCCTCCCTCCTCTGCGCTGGCCTTGCACTCGGCTTCACCACACCACCCTTTCTAAGCAGCACGAACATAGAATGACAATTGAGCTCTGAAGTTTCCTGGATTGCTTTGTGCATCTGACTAGTATGGGATGCATTCCAAAGTTAACAAAGATTTATTTTTCAAATTCTAACTCTCATCGGCAAGGTGAAGTGATAAATATTATGTCTTATAATTATTAAGCTGCTAGGCATCTTTAAAAACAGTCTCCTCAAAACAGATTTTGTCCTGGCCATGCGGCTGCAAGGCAACCTGATACTCGGAAGACAGAGGTCCAACGAGAACAAGGACCTGCTGGTCCCATGAGCAGAGCTTACAGCAGCAAGCTGAAATTAAAGGCAGGAAATCTTTTCGATGTTGTTTGTAAAAATTCAACTTCAGCATGGAGCAAACTTTAGGAGAGAAAACTCAACAAGAGAGCTATCAGTGTATACAGTAGGGTACCTGTAGAAGCCTATTACAGCTCTCGCTAGGATCCGTGCAGGAAATAAGAATGACAGAATGCAAATGGGAAAATTCGGTGTCACTGCAGCTAATGGCATTGTCACAGAGTGTTTGACTCTCCCCTTTTGAAGCAGGAAGGTGGCCAGAAGATCACCACCAGCTTTCACAGGGCTGTGCTGCTGTAACAGTAGGTGACATGTCTGCACATTTTTTTTCAGAATAATTAGAGGGTGATTTTTCAGAGAAAGTGTGCAGTGTTTCTATTTTAGACTTTGAGTGTGATGGGGGAAATTTTTAAATAAATTTTCTTGCTCTTAAGGATACATTTCTACTAAGTTTGTTGGAGATTTAAGGGAAGAAGTAAGCAGACCGTAGACTTGAGACTGACTTCTCTGGAAGTTTCTCCCGAATCCAGGTTTATGTCATTGAGTGTTTTTGTTTGCCTTTGTTTCTCTGTAAAGAGATAACTAACAGTATATAGATCTTTGAAAAGCCATTAGAAACTTTGTTCTCTACATTATAAAAATACCATTTGTTTGCTGTTTTCCCCTCTATGACTATTAAAGTGTTATATTTATACTATGTATTCATATATTCTAACATTCATACATGGCTAAAGATTATATGAAATGAAAATTACAGTATTTCACTTTCTATTGACTTAAGTCATTTTAACTATAAGATATTTAGTGTAACTTTTTAATTGTCCACAGACTATTGTCTAAAATTCTTTTCCTCTGCTTAAGGATAAAATGAAATTCTTTATATCCTTGTTTGAATTTTTTTCACTGGTAACAATAAGCTGACAAATACTTAAGTGGAAATTGAATGCGTATGGTTTCAGGTCCACTGAGTCTACCTCACAAAGAATTGTGTTTAAAAAAGCACTTTTGAAATTTTTATTAGAAGCACTTTGAATATTTTTCATGGGTCCTTAGAGGAATCAGGAATAGAAAGTTCCAGAATTCCAGGAACACAGACAACTTGACCCTAAAAGGTAAAGTTACAACTAAGGGTTGGAAAACAGGAAATTCTAGATGGTTTCTGGCAAAACACACGGTGCTCCACCTCCTCTCAGTGTGTGGTAGTTTTTCCCAGCCCGTGCATTCTTTCTAAGTCAGGAATTCTCTAAAGACAGAAAGTCCCACTCCGTAGTGAGAAATAGGAACAGCAGCAGCAGTACCACCTTCATGAGGATGAGCAAAGAATATTGTTACTGTGCTTCCTCAGCAAAATATTGCTCATTTCACAACCCATTTGGGGGCAGGACATTTCCCAGACACCGGGGAATCACCTTCCCAGTGGGAGGGAGGGAGCCATTGTTCAGGAAAGGAAGTGGTCCAGTGTGTGAATGAGAATGTTTATGTCTTCTGTGGGATCAGCCCCGGAGCTGGGCTGGGCAGGGCTGTGCATCTTGGAAATACATGTTCCTTTGTGATGGTGGTTCCCTGGAGACAGTGAGAGCACAGAGCACCCCTCCTCTTCAGCCCGGAGGAAAACACCCAGGGACAACACCAACACCAAGAAGAAGGATAGAAACAGTGGGTGTGTTTGAAATTCCATTTGCATGAAGAATGCTGGGGAAAGCCGGCCAGTGATCATGGCAGCTGAAAAACAGATTCCGCTGCTTATTGTTCTGCTCCCTGAGTAAGTTAGCAGAGAGGTGTGGGTGTGTGCTGTCTGGAAGAATATCGACTTGAACAAAAAAAAAAAACGTGGGAATTGCTTTTCATTGTCAAAGAGAAGATATGAGAAGTGATGAGATAGCTCCTAAAATTAAAACAAAATAAAAAAAATATCTATCCCCCAATACATTTAAAACCAAAATTGGCCACATGGTACCTCCTGGTGTAGTCAGCTCAGGCAGGGCAGGCTTCCTAAAACCTTGACAAATATTTAGTGTAAAAACCCTGAAGGCTATTAAAAATGTAGCCAACTCTCCCTCCATCTTTCATTTAAGCCCACAAGGAATGTGGTGAGCAGGAGCTTGAACGTTACAATTTAACTGGTGAGGCCAGCTTCTCCTCCTCCACAATAGGTCACTGTGAATCACAGTTTTTGTGGTTATGCTATTCAAACAGGCAGGCACTTGGTGGTTTGTCTTTTGTTTAATTTGCTACAAGATCACACAAGATATTTTGAACAGAGTTTCAGAAAGCATCTTGGGAAATCCACAAAAAAACGGGCTGAGTCATCTAACCCCAAACAGCCCGTACCACATCTGCCTGAATCTTGCTCTTTTGTCTCTTGGGAGAAAGTTCTCAACCTGAGCCAGATGTAAGAACAAGGATGCAGACATTAATTTAGGGTGAGACAAGAATGCCCAAGTGAATATAAGGACTGGGAACCTGAGGGCTTTTTCATTGTGAGGGGGAAGTGCATGAGATAAACCCGCCAATGGCTTTAGGATCTCAAGACTCAGACCACAGTGGACATGCTATTATGGAAAAATAGCTATATTAGGAATCTGTTGCTAAAAATGACAATGATAGTGAGCTGCATTCATCTCCGTGTCATCTTATCACAAGGTGCAGACCAAGCTAGTGTTTTTTTTTTTTTTTTGTCTTTTTTTTAAGCTCAGGATCAGCACATTTCTCTCTAAATTCGCAAAGCAGGTCGAGTTTCTTTTGGCCTGTGACCTGATCCTTACATTAGAGAAGGCATTGTTTTGTTTGCTCAAACAGAAGCCCAGAGAGAATTTGACTTTTTGATTTATCATAGGATTGGATTTCAGCCTTCTAACAGTTCAAACTAGTCTTCAAAATAGAATCAATATGGAAAGGTGAAGAAGCACAGTTAGTGGATGAGTTGTTTGGTGTTTGGACACTGTCTCTTTTCATAGCAGAGTCACATTTCAAGCTGGGAGGTGTTTCCCCTTTTCAAAAAATGCTTGTGAAATGCATGACTCATCACGCTATTGCAAACAGCCAAAAATGTTCTGCAAAGCACAGGGCAGGACACACCACAGCTAGTCTGATATTTTAGTCGCTTGCTGAGCCAGTTTTTCCCACTCAGGTCCAGAAGCAGTGGCAGCAGAGAGTCCCTACTTTTATTCCCAAAGGTCATTCCCCATATTGAACAGAAACGGATCCAATGGGGAGAATTCCACGACATGTTCCATCACTGATGGTTATATTCCGCCTCTAACTCTCCCAGTTGGCAGAGATCTTTCTCCATTTGAAGAATTTGGCCCAGAGCATGATGTGGGCAGGGGAGGGAGAGGAATACTAACACCTCAGTTATTGAGAGAGACAAACAGGTTTTTTCTATAGTGCGTATCCCAAGTAAGAAAGCGCTCTGTGTCTAGTTCCAAAAGAAAACAAAAAAAGAAGATCTTTCCTTCAAACAGTCACAGACACCACCTTGAAAAATGGATGTGGGCCCAGTGACCACAACACCTGTGGTCCCAGCTTTGGCACGCACAGAGCGCTGGCCCTGTGCTGTCAGGGACCTGTGCTTTCCTGTTTGCCGTTACGTCAACGCAGCCATGCCAGCAATCCCTCCTCGGGGTGACTGATTTTAGCTTCAAGAACAGTAAGTGGGACTAAAATACCCCCAGCCAAGCACCATGTGCATTTAACTGTATCACCTTCATGGAAAGCTGGATGTTGAAGGCCACCTTTAATGCTATGCTGTTTCTGCATTGGGGAGTCGTGCTGTGATGGCAATAAGGGTGTTGAAAAGCCATAGCAGACCTCCCCCTCACTGGGACTTATGCTCCAACTCAATGTAAAGGTTTGTCCTGGGTGACCTCATATCTATTGCAGAGTGAAGCCCAGAGAGGGGTTCCTGAACCGCAGCCCTGGAACCAGAATCTAGGTAGCAATAGAAATTGACAGTATGGATATATACACACATATATGTACATACCCACACACATATATACACACACACATATATATATTCTGGGACAAGGTAGACATTACATTTCAACGTACTTTTATTTATTTTGTAACTAGCCAATGAAAACCTTTTTAAAAATGTGTGTGTGGCGGGGGAGGGGGTGTGAAGTCCAAAAACATAGAATGGTTAGTACATGCGTTTGGGGAATCTTGTATCTCAGGACCAGGAGACAAGACAACATGATCCTGACTCAGGATGCATCACCACTAAATGCCGCCCACTGACCAGAACAGGGTCCGGAGTTCCTCCACGCCCATCATCTGTTCTCACTACTTTTCACACTGCTTCCCTTGCCCCACGCTGCAATTTCCTCCATTTAAATGGATTTTCCACCAAGACTCTCTCTTTGATCAAAATGTTTTTGATTATGCTTTTTGTCATTTTTTTAAATCCAAAAATGTTGTATTTCTAGACATGCTGCAGTGTCTGAAAAACTGGAAGGTCGCGTGAGGAAGCTGGAAGCCAGGCGTGCTGCCTGTTTCCCCACGACGGTCCTTCCGAGCCCGTGGAAGCTGCCGCTGCCCTCCCGAGACACACGCCAACACGCACACCGAAGACGGCGTGCTGTTCCTAGCCTCCATTAGCTACTGAGAACAGTGTTTTTCTTCTCATATCATAGACCCATTACTTCCAGGAGAGCATTTTTCTGTCTCAGTAAATGGCTTATCTTTGATGTGGAAAGAAGGAAGTAGTTGTTTTTATTTGGTATATTTCTTCTCTCCAGCTTGAAAGTATTAAATCATGAGCCAAATGCAGTTGGGGCACCTCTGGAGAAAACATTCTGCTTATTAGGAGACAAAGCTGGCATTTTGGTTTTCAAGGCATTCAATAAACTCTGCTAAAATATACTGACTAGCCCACAACCAGAATTAAAAATCCTCAACGGCAAATTTTCGTTGGGGACAGCAAAAGGGGGGCAGTGAGGGAAGGAGGGGGATAGGACAGGCTGAATAAGGAAATCCTTTGCACATTGGTTTGGCTGGAGGGAAGGTTCTGGAAGCAAGAAAGGGGAGAGGGGGGCACTATGTTGAAATAGTGTTGGAGGCAAACAGAGATGCTCCGCCTGTGGTGAATTTACCCTGTTACCAGGGTTGGAAACAATGAGAGACTTTCATGAGGTTTGTTTGCGTATCCAGAACATACGTTTAGCTTTCCGAAGCAGCATGCTGTGGTGACTGTCTGGCGTTCAGTTACTGTCCCCAAAATAACTCCCTTCTCAATGGCTCAGGACATCCTCTTTTGTTTCAAGGTACCAAAAGCCATAAATCCATATTTAATTAGCATTGAATGAAATGCTGAGGATTATAGGATCTTTGTGCTAAAAATGAAACCCAAATGGGTCTGGCTGATTTATGCCTAATTCAGAGTTGTGGTTTAATTAAAATGACATACTGAATTTTTAAAAAATCTCTCTGGAGGATTCCTTCCCACATAAAGTCTAAATCCAGTGTCTTACGGCTTAGAAATCTCCAAGTTCCATCGTCACATTGCTTAATCTGTTTGTTCACTCTTCTCCCAATAACTCACAGCTTACTTTCCGTACTGGCTCGTTCCTCATTAAAACGCTGAATTTCTTGGTGCTCAAAGTTACAAAGCTAAAGTTTGCACACAAATGCATCTTTGTGTCTTACTGGAAGACTTATCCGGCAGCTCTGTGAAGATTAACACCCCTTTACCAGGCATGTATCTATGGGAGAAGGTCAGTGTTAACTTTAAGTATAGGATATTGAGACAAAGTTACAAAGGAAAAGATAAATAAAATGATGGATTTTTAAATTGTGTCAGTGTGAAATTGAAATATTAATATGAAAATAAAAATTTAATAGCACATCTGAAAAATGAAAATTTCCCATCAAAACCCTAAATTGTTATGCCATTGTTTACAAGGATAAAAATGAATTCCTGTAAATTAAAGTTTTTGTCTACTTCCACTCTTAGAAGTGCAAAACACTTTAAGTTAAATTAAGCTATAGAAATGTTTAATTTCATGAGCAGCTAATGAATTATTTTTTAAAAGATTTTATTCATTTATTTTTAGAGAGAGGGGAAGGGAGAAAGAGAAAAACATCAATGTGTGGTTGCCTCTTGTGCACCTCCTACTGGGGACCTGGCCTGTAACCCAGGCATGTGCCCTGACTGGAAATTGAACCAGCAACGCTTTGGTTCTCTCAGACCAGCACTCAGTCCACTGAGCCACATCAGCCAGGGATGAATTATTATTAAATAATTTTAAAAATTCACTTGTACTTTCACAGGTGCTCAACTTCCGACTACCAGGATGCCAAATGCATCATTTTTATTGAGGTGTGAGGTAAAGACAATAAAATGCTGTATACCCACCCTGTGTGTAGCTATTAGTCCAAACAACATATAGAACATATCTATCACCCCAGAAAGTTGCCCTGTGCCCATTCCAGCAAATTTCCAAAACCATGTGTGGCATTCTTCCCATTGGCTTTCCTTTGCTGGACACATGCATTGGAGGGGCCTGTGCTGCTACAAGCCTGGGTGGTGTGTTCCTTCCCACTGCTGTGTGGAGGGTTCGGGCAGGGCCATGGGCAGTGCTGGGCCTACCTGGGATCTGGCCCATCAGGCCGGTCCACTCCACCACCAATGCCAGATGAACCAGCTGGTGGCTCCTCCTTCACATCTAGCTTGCCCCCCCTTCTTCTCCCTACTCTGCAGGTGTGAAGTCAGCCAGTGTCTTCTCCTCAGAGCAGGGCTTCTCACTTCTGTGTCCTCGGTTTTCTAGAAGGTTTTAAATCTTCTGATTTTGTAGACTGCCTGGCTATGTTTCACTGTTAGAATGAGTGTGACTCTCTACTATTATTTCTTATGCTAACCAGAATGGAAAGTCTTCCCCAAGTACCTGTAATATAGATACATATATATGACAGCTTCTTCACAAAAAATTCAGAGTTTTTCTTTATTTTCTTCCCAAGCTGTTGAGTACGCAGCGAAGGCAGTTATAGAGGAGTACAGGGAGAGCTTTGAGAGTGGAGGATCCTTCAGGGCACCTTTTCAAAGAGAGCTGGTCTCTGTTCCCACAACATAGGTCTCTCACTTGCTCTGAGCTACCTTCTGAAGGTATTTTATACCACCCTGGAATAGGTACCCTTATTTTGTAGAATCAGGGAGATTTAGAGATAAGTAGAGATTATCTGACTTAAGAAAAATTTTATTTTACAGGTGAAGCAAGTCATAGTAAAGGTCTTATAGAAACAGGTGCATGGAGACTATCATATCAGAAAGTTGAATGGATTTTGAAGACAGCGTAGGAGTTTGCTAGGTAAACGGAAGTGCAGGAGGGAAAGAGTGTTCAGAGGAAACATGATGGGATGGGGTTGTCAGAAGCTGTGGAGAGAGAAAACAGAGATTAACAGTGCACATAACTGCCCACACCAAACATGTGAGGACAGCAGGCCTCTAGACACTGATGCAAAGTAGCCCTAATGCCTCGATAACCTTTCCTTTCCTCTTCTTGTCTGATTTTCCTACTTCACTCTCTCTCTTCTTGTAGGAGCTAGGGGACAATTCAGAATCAAACCCTTCCTTTTCCTGCTATGCTAAACTGCACACATTTTAAAGGCTGGGTTGTGGTATCTGTTGTATTTAGGACAACGTCTCACATGGAATAGACATGGGAATCTTTTCATTTGTGCAACAAATACCTATTGTTGACCTGCAATGAGGCAGGTGCTGTGCTAGTTCTTTAGGATGGATCATTATTACACGAAGGAGTCGAACTCCCCGACTTCCCATAGCCTATGTTTTGTCAGGTAGAACAAGGAAGCACTGGTGATGGAGACAGAGAACAATAAATATAATGTATAAGTAAATTAGATAGCATATAGCATAAGGAAAACCTCATTTACATGTAACAGCCACTATTTTATACAATAATATTTTAAATGCTTGGTACAGAGGGAGGTATAAGGTTTAATCAAAAATTTTGTGATGGAGATTTAAGATTGAAGCTGACATATGTGGGGGAACATTTGCACGCACGTCCCCCTGTCCGCCACGGATGAAAATAAAACTATCAAGACATGATCTGCTTGGGGAGGAGAGGTGGTGGTTCCCTCAAAGGCGAAGGACCAAGAGCCCTTTCCTCAATCACTTGTATTAGGTTCATAACACACAGAATACAGGTAAAGCTCATGAATCAATGTCAGGTGGCAAGGATCGAACAATAGATAGCATTTCAAAGAAATCTGAGGGCTTAATCTGAGTCAGTGTCTGTCAGGTAAGGGGGTTACAAAAACTTTGGGAGACATACTCATTTCCTGCTTGGACCCTTATCATATGAATGAAAGCACTCTTAGCAAAGCAGGCTTCACAGGATTTTACTAATTCTTTCTTATGCCTGATCATCCCGGAACCCACTCTAGCCAGCAGAGGGCTGCACCACCCCCCTGTCATAGTTTCAGGCTTAAGTGGATTAGAGCCAGAAAGTGCTTCTCCTAGATGGAAATGGGGACTCAGGCTATATCAGAATAGCCATGGAGAGAGGGTCACCCCCTCTTTGCTGCAGCCCCCAGAGTCCTTCCTTGAGGGCCTCCCAGGTGATTGTGTCTGGCTTAGGTCGCCCTGCCCTCTGAGGGGTCTTACCCGTCATTGACTAACCAACCAAGCACTGGGGGTAAGAGATGGATGAAGCAGCTCTCCTGCCCTGGAGATAAGCTTTGTCTCCCTTAGTGGCTCACAGTCCGAAGGTCGGTCACACAGCCTTAGCCATGGGGGGCAATTACAACTCCTGAAACCAGGCAGAACGGTTCCCACAGACATCTATTTGTGATATACAATTATTCTCCTTGAAAAATATTCCTTGAAATTAAGCGATTCTCAAATTCTAAATAGATATTTCACCAACAGACCCCATTTATACGAAAGGTGTGGAGACTGAGTGCACATTCTGATTTAATGCTTGGAAATCAGAGATCAGGGCAGGTGAATGTTCTGGCTCAGAAGAAAGAAATGAGCCCTGATCTCAGAGGCAGCCTTGTGGTGTCACAGACTCCACCATCCACCTATTACAGGCTCTGGGTGTGGCCTTTACAAGCCCCTCTCTCCCTGGACCACGTCTGCCTCTGCAGAAGTGGGAAAGCGTGGATAAACCACCACTCTGGGTTATATCACATGCCCGCGTGTTGCTCAGGCATTCAACCACTGGTGGTTTTCTCAGGAAACCTCCACTGAACATCTGACAGCAGATTTTTGACCAAGAGGTGTCACATGTTTAGTCAATTAACTAACCAATGAACTAAGCCCCTGAGGTGTGCCAGGCATTGTTAGAGAAGAGGGAGACACAGAAATAGATGCCCCTTGAGAATACATTCCAGTAGGAAATTTATATAAACCCAGGTTTCTGCTGCTTCAACTCAAGGTTAAGTGGTTTCATCTCTCCATTGTCTCAAAATCTGTCAGGTGGTTGTGTGGGGAATTGGTTGTGTTGGTTGCTCCCATTTGCACCACCCCTGCTCCATCCTTTCTCCATGATCATTATCCCTATCCCTGTCCTAAGAGGCTGACCCTTAAGGACAAAGTGAGCCAGCTCCCTGCTTGTTGCTTCCTGTTGGGCTTGGCCAAGGAGAGTCCTGGGGACAGGAGAATGTGGTACTTCTCTCTGGGTCTTAGGCTCCTGCCTTTTCATGGTGGTCTCTCGGATGATCTGACTGGAATTCCAGTGGAACCTCTGATAGATATTCCAATTTGGTACCAAGTTGAGGAATCCTGGTGAGGAGAGGAGGAGTAAACTTTTGTGTAAGTTCAGAATCTAAGATGTGCAGTTATGTATTTCATATTGCCTGTTGAGCACAGTCACAAGAATGCGTATTGGTAAACTTTTGTTTAGGGGTTAGCGAAAGTAGATTTAGTTGTGAGCATGGGAAATGCAGAGCTTATTGTTATGTTATCATTTATTAATTATTGTATTTTTTCACTTGAACAACTATAAACCTACTTTTGCCCCCTGTATGCCATCATCAATCTGTTCAAGACCAAATCCACAATGGACACATTTATGGGGCTAATTATGGAAACTCTGTCTTTTCAAGTAGCTTCAACCAGGAAATAGGCATTTAGGAATTAAAAGTTGGTTAAATAAAGTCAAGGGCTCAATAAGCTAATATTCCACTGAAACTCTGAAAGTTCAGGGACAGAAAAGAGTGTTGTAAGTCAAAGCTGAAAGTAAGCAAGTTCCCCAGAGGGAAGATGAATGGCTAACCTATAAGGACCAGGAAAGAAAGATTAATGCATGTCATTTTGGTGGCAGACGTGAATTGTTCAGTATTTGGACTTTATGGAGAGAGTGCAGTGAAGAGCCACCAAAAGGTCAGAAAAGAGCTTGATTCTGTGGGTGTTATGAATAACACTATTGTCTAGCTAAGCAAGTGGCTGGAAGGGAACTGGAACCATCTGCATGGACCTGGGACACACAGGCAAGGCCTTGAATGGGTCCAGCACAACTTAAATGCAAAGAACTGGACTTGAGAGGCAGGTCAATTAAGATTTGATATGGAGGCTGTGGCCAAGGACAAAGTCTCATTGAGAAGAGTCTGAGTATCTTGTCAGGAAATGTGTTTGCTAGTCACATTAGTGGGGCAATTGTATCAAAGCCCTTCAGGGAAGGTGGGAGATGACCTCTGCCTCCATCCTATTATCTCTGGGACTGGAACGTATTTCCAAGAAGCCTTAATGAGTAAGTTGTTGCAAAGAAAGGGACTGATCAGGCAGGCTAGTCGTTAGAGCACGTGACTTTGTTCTTTGAACTGTTCTAGAATCTGCTACAATTACCAACAAGGGATCTTTGGAAGAACAAGATCTTGAGGTAACTTGGATTCAAGATCAAGCATGGCTCTGCCTCATGGACATGCAACTTTGGGGAAGTCCCTGGGTCTTTATTTTCCAGTGTGAAGTGGGTATGGTGACAGTTACCTCACAGAACAGATGCCATCTATCAAAGTGGGGGTGAGCCTGTGAATGTAGAGCAGGTGTCCCCCAAACACCAATCTCATTCTGGAGACACCATCAGAGCAGGTTGAGTGATTAGTACAAATGCTTACTCCCTTTCTATATCAACTCCCCTACAGCCCTCCTTCCCCCCCAGAAAAAAACTGTAAATGCCTTGTGTTCTGGGTCACACTTCAGAAGTGTCCATTACCACAAGCTCTAAGGAAACATTTGTTGAATTGAATGGCATTTCTGCTCAGTCATCAGTTGACACTCACCACACCTTGGGTATCTGAGGAGATGGGCAAAGCACGCTCTCAGAGTCTGCAGGAAGTCGATGGGTTCATTAGAGTGCTCCAGAGCAGACGTTTCTGTCTCGGCTGCCCATTGCAATTTCCTGGGGAAGCATTAAACATTCCAGTGCCTCAGCCTCACTCCAGACCAATCAAGTCAGAGTGTCTGGGGGTAGGCTCTGGGTAACAGCCTTGACAAAGCTCCCAGGTGATTTCTCAGTGAAATCAACTTGAGACACACTGTTCTAGTCCACAGAATTATGGCTTCATCAAAATACCAGCTCAGTGGGCCCAGCTGGCTTCCTTAAAAGACTACATGATTATCACCTTTCACAAGTTATTAATGGCAGAAGCCCTGAAATTACTCATTGGAGTGAACAAGTAGAATGTGACTTCATTTTCTCACTCATGAATTTTGTGAATTGTAAAATAAATACATGGGAGAGGATGTCTTAGTCTATTCAAACTGCCATGACAACATACTATAGACTGGGCGACTTAAACAACAGACATTTATTTCTGGAAGTCTGGAAGTCTGAGATCAAAGAGTGGGCAGGGCTGACTATTCTCAAGGCCTTTCTCCTTGGTGTGTAGAAGGCTGTCTTCTCCCTGTGTCCTTATGTGGTCAGTCCTCTGTGTGTGTCTGCGTCCTGATCTCCTCTTCTTATGGGACACCACACTTACTGAATTAGGGGGTCTCATTTTAACTTACCACTTTAAATACCCCATCTCCAAATAAAGTCACATTCTGAAGTCCTGGGTTAAGGATTCAACATGTGAATTTAGGAGGGATGCGATATAAAATAATAAATGAATACACTAAAGGAAGTATTTGTAATGATGGAATTGGGTGTGAAAATTCACTTGGGACAGTTTTCTTAGTTGTTAGTTAATGGAATTGGATAAGAATGTTAGAAAATTTGCCAGGAAGCAGGTTGGAGGTGGAAACAATGGAAATTCTTTGGAGGTCTGGGATAGCTGCATTAATGTTAACCCTTCTCTTCCTGGGAGAAGACCTATGGCAGCCTTTCTTCCAAGGAATTTGACAGGACATAATGTCAAGGATGACTTTGTTACCTCCCAAAGACTGCAGAGAAGAACACAATGGGCCACCTGCCAGTGTGCACTGAGGAGGCCCCTGTCTCCCAACAGCACAGCCCAGGATGGCAGTGGACAGAATAGAGGAGTCAGCACCATGTCCATCGAACCTTCCAAGTTCACAATGTCAGGCTGAGCAGGAGATGACTGTTGGTAAGGGAACATGGAGTCACATGGTGGCAGCCCTGAGACGGGAAGAGTGTTTCCCTGGCTGTCAGCTGCTGCTTATCTACTATCACACCTCAGTCAGAAAGCGTGCTCTCGTCCCATGTTGTCACCCGGCCTGTTTTTGCCTGGAGTTTGTCCTTAGACCATGGCCCTGAGGAACCTGAAAAATCTGCCATGAATGATCATGCATATTAAATGAAACTGATGTAAGAGAAATCTTATTAAAATACACAGTATAGTCCTGGCCGGGTGGCTCAGTTGGTTGGAGCATTGACCCGTATACTACAAGGTTGCCGTTTTGATGCCTGATCAGGGCGCATACCTAGGCTGTGGGTTCAGTTCCTATTGGGGCATGTGTAGGAGGCAACCGATTGATGTTTTCCTCCCAACTCAGTGTTTCTTTCTCTCTCCCACCCTCTCTCTCCCTCTCCAATATCAATGAACATATTTTTAAAAAATTAAAAAAAATACAGTGCAGAATATGAAGTCATTTATTACACGCCTCAGAGAAGAGTGGTTCTGTGGGTTATGCTTTCTTCAAGCCCAAGTAACCCCAAGTTGCTGAGTATTTTAGGGTCCCCTTTACAACAATCACATAATGTTGCACTGAGCGTGTGTGTGATTATATTTTGCTTTCTTGTGCCACTTGATAAACACCTGAGTCAGCACTAGCTCAGGAAACACTCATGTGCTTTCCTTAATTGTGCTATATTTATGTAGTAAATTTATGTGTAATTAAAACCGGAAAAGACGCCAGAGCTTATGCTGCCTGTTACTACCAAACCCAATAAGCAGAGACAGAGACTGAATCTTTATGGGCGCTTTATTCAGATGGCTGGCGACCTGAGAAGATGGCAGGCTCCCACCCTAAAAGAACCAGCTTACACTCTTACATTTTCTTTCCAGGCTAATGTTTTTATAACGGGGAATAAACAAGGTGTGAATTTTGAAATTCATGGAAAATTAGATTTAAAAAACTGCATTATTCTCGCCCTGATCACTTAACTGTTCCCAGGGGCAGGTGGTCGGCTCTCTCTCCCTGGAACACAATGACCCAAATGCCTCCCCTCGTCCCCAGGCAGTGCCCTAGGAGGTTGGCCAGCTCTTCCAGGAGCCAGGATGGGCCTTATCTGTAGTTTCTGAAACAAAAGCTTTAACGTATGCATTACTTACTGGGCTTATAACTATTTACCTTGAATTAAAATTTTCCAACTCTTGAGTTCCCTATTGTAATTAACTCTGTTGTAGATCCACTGAGGTTATCCAAGCGGCCATCCATGGTGGGGTGGTTGAAGATGAAAGATGAGGTTAATCTAGCAGCTCAGAAGCTTTCTTGGGTCATTTGTGATGGGTGAGCTAGATACTCCTTGCTTATGAGACCAGAAATGAGAAGGCAAATGGACTCTTAAGCAAACAATTACTAGTAGAAGTCAAATTAATGTGAAGAATTAGTCCCTTTCCGGATGTGGGGATGATCAGGAAAAGTCAGTTTGAATGCTGTCTCCATGTGGGTCAGATTTGGAAGAGGGAGTTTTAATAAAGGGCATGCATTGTTGTGATGTGTCTGGGGGGTCCCTCATTCAGAGAAGCTCATGGGAAGCCCTGGAGCACCAGGGATCTGAGAACCGTGATAGCCCTGGGTAGGAGAGGGGGGCCCTGCCTAGGAGTATCTCACTCAGGGGTTCACTCCTTGCTAAAACCTGAGTAGGAGAAGGGGAGACTTTTCCCACTTGACCCCTGCATCCAGATCTTTCCTGAAAGCCTGACTTCTTCCCACCAGGCTGCTTCGTTGGACACACAGAACCCCTTCAAGCCTGGGGCACCAGCAACTTTGGAGGTGGGGAGGGCATTGTAAGGTTGTGTGTCATGGAAAAATTCTGATGTTCCACTTTCTCTGTTGGGGCCACCAAAAAATTCCTCTGGCTGTCTCAGTCCTTACTTCATCCTTTCTCTTCTGTGCTCTATCATGGAAAGTTCAGAGGGTTCATTAGAATCTATACCAATTAAGTATTGTTGGTTGATACCAGCCCATTATATCATCTGACCCTCAAACACGCGGCCAAAGCTCAAATCCTGCATTTTCTGACTCCAAACTCCAGGCTGGCCAGGCTATTTGTTTAACCCCATCCCAGCTCCGGTTTCCTCTACCGCCTAGTTTCAAAGAAAGTGAGTTCCAATCCTACTGTCACCACTGTCCATGTGTGATGGAAATTGACTGGTTTAGCATCACCTCCCTTATACCCTCCATGGGTGCTCCTGGTTATTAGAGACATTCTGTAATTGAGGACAGAAGAACAACACTATGCACTTATTTTTATAAGGCTGTTGTTACTCAGAGGCTGATGAGTAAGCTTATGCCTAAATCTTAACCTAGGAAGCTTCCTTCTTGCAAGAAAAAAACACGAAGGGAACTATTCTTTTCAGGAATTGCTCCAGGCCATGAGTTTATGCAATGCAGTAATTATAGTTTCAACCCCAGCATTTCTAGTGACCAAGCCTTTGGAATGTAATCTTCACAGGGGCCTCCTTCAAACTCCAGGATAATAAACAACATTTGTGATTATTAGCTAGCAGCCTCTCCTTATCCCAGAAAGCTGGGTCATGGAAGTTCTGAGTTTTTGCCTACAGGAAGGGGGTCCTTTGGCGAAACCCCTCCTCTGTTCTGGCTGCCATTGCTGCATCTGAGAAATGAGACTCTCCTGCTCCCCCTCCCACAGCTCACACACTGCCCAAAAGCCACCTTCTGGGACACACGTTCTCCAAGGAGGAGCAGTGTCTATTTTCACATCTTCTCTTCCTCGCGACACCTAGCCCATGTGACTCCACGTGAATGCCTAGCCATTCGAAATAACTTAAAGAATCAAACACTGAAGACAAGCTCTACTGCTCCCCCCACCGTGTATATTTTGAGTATTTTGTCAGAAATGTCAAGATTTTATGCATTGCAGTATGCGCATGAAATCTTCCCTGTGTTTTATTTTGGGATTTTATGAAATCTGTGGCAACTAATTTCTCACAAGTCTATTTTGTGCTGAAGAACCTGTTATTTTCCATTTCTGTGATTTCTGTGATTTCTTGGGACCTACCTTTTTCATGACTGACTTCATTCTCAGACTGATATTCCCACTTTCTGTTTGCAGCTTCCCTTTGCTGCTGCCTTTCGGGCTCTACTCAGTCCTTCCTTTTTCTTCCTTTCTTTTTTCTTAATGCTATTTGGTAAGAAATCAAGGGCAAATTAGGAAGATGCTGTAGGTTAAGCGGTATAAACATGATTTAAATAGAAAAATGTTTTTACCTACAGGGAGCAAGAGAATGTGTATATAGAGCTAATGTTAAGATTGTAATTGCATGTTTTAATAATGTCTGAAATGTGTGCCTTCCTGTCACCAGGGTCAGTGATAGAATAGAAATAGGGAGAGTAGGACCCTCTAATTAGATCACTGTTAGCACAAAGGAAAAAATGGAATTATTTGCATAAACAAAGTGACTAGAGGGAGTGCACTGTTTTTCTCTGCATCCCTGTCCTCATCCCAAAAACCCTCATTTTTACTTCATTCAACCGCTTTTGAGACTTTGGTCAAACTGTTCTTTGAGACATGACTCTCCCCCAGCATCTCTTACAAAGAATTACATGAAAGAAATAAAAATCCTGTCTTCCTGAAATTAGGAAGAACATGATGAATATTGGGAATGTTTGAGATAGACAATCTAATATGTGTGAAAAGGCTTCCTTTTAAAAAAAAATAGCCTGAATTAGTTAAAATTGTTGTGCTCTATTCCTTACAGAGTTTGTAAGCTTATTAAATGGGAGAGAAAAATAGTAAGCTCAGAAAAGTCCACAGATCCTTGGAGTCACCTCCTCAGAAAAACCCTGGAGGTGCTTCCGGGAGGTTTTGTTTGCTGCAATTAGTAGGATATTGTGACATCACAGACCCTGGTGAGCAAGTGTTTCCAGCTGAGATTACCTTCCCCTGTCTGGAGGCGTGGCTATCAGGGGCCCTGTAGCTTTGGTCTCACCTCCCATTCCCGTGGCCAGGACCTGCTTCCCCGCAGAATCTCCCTGGTGAGCACCCCAGGGTGGGGCTTCCGGGTAGCGTCCAGATTCTGGAAGTACCTGCCTGCGTGGGAACTTGGGAAATGTTTTTAAGCCTCACACTTCCTTGAGTTCCTCTTGTTCTCCTCATCAGGACCAAATACTCTATTTCTGTGCCCTTTCATGCCTAATTTGCTTTTCAGATTTTCAAGTATGTGGCATTTTGTGCCCTCCTCTCTTAAATGTAGAAACCAGGTTCACAAGTTACCTGCTTGGCACAATGTCATCACGTGATCTTCTCCACATGCCCGGTCTGTGTTCACGCAGCAAAGGCATCAACCAGGACATGGTGCCATTATCCTCCTCCCCTTGTCCCTTGTCACACAGATTGGAGGAGGCACACAGAGAGCTGGGGCCTTTCTCTCAGTCCTGGAAACAGCTCAGCACGGTCTGGGCTCCCTTCCTCCTGACTTGGGTGCTTTTACTTATGGCCAAAATTGAGACACTTAAAATGCCATTGGGTATGTTCCAGTTAGGCTGCGACTCAGCTACAGAATAACTTTAAATTATGATCTGGTGTTATCTAAACATAGCCGATGGAAAGCTGCTGTTCCATTTATTTGTATACCTGAGCCTGTACTTTTGTCAGTCCACTTGCATTTTTCCATTTCTATTCAGTCTATGTTCTGAAGATTTTCCTTGGCAAAAGTGCAGCTGTCAGTGTATGTGGGAACCCAAGAGAGCCCCATCGTGGTTTTGCTGTGCTACAGTGAAGTTGGGGCCACCGTAGTGACACCTCTGCCCCCCCCCAGTTTTTATGTCTTTGCTTTAACAGGGCAGCTTAGGTCTTGAGAGCATCTTATAAAATAATTCAGCAGTAGACCTTGTGTGAGATTTTTAATGCTGCATTCATAGTTCCTCATCAGGCTAGCATTGCATTACTGACCTCAATAGATAGTTGTCCAACCAACGATAGGAACATTTTCAAATGAGATTCTTTAAAAAATTGCTTTCCATAAGCTTTGCATACCACATTTCTCTTGGGATAATATTTAGCAGAGTTGTCTAGTCAACAAAAAGGACACCTTATTGTTTAAAATGCCCTGAATATATAGATATCAAGTATCTATTTGAAATGTTATAAACACAGAAATTGCAAGTAATAGATTGGGTTATTTGATCAAGTGCAGAGCAATGCTGATATCCAAAATGCCTTATGTTTTTATGTCTGGCAAGAAATGCATTTTCCATCCTAGGTGAGTGAGATTTCTGATAGAGATCTTCAGATCACAGCAGTGAGGTTAAAGTTTGGAAGCTTTTTTGCATGGTTCTGAGCCAAATTATTTCCATTCAGGTATATTTTGTTTGAGAAAAGGGGATGGGCAGAAGGTAAAAACCAACCAACCCACCCACCCACAAACAAGTATATGTGAAGCAACAGGTGCATTCGTTCACTGCTGGTAAGAACATAAAATCACACAGCCACTTTGAAAGACAGTTTGGCAATTTCTTACAAAACCAAACATGCTCTTATCATAGGATCCAGCAATCAAGCTCCTTGGTATCTACTCAAAGAAGTTGACTACTTATGCCCACACAGACATAATGTCTGTACACAGACATTTATAACACTTCATTATAACATCCAGAATTTATAAGAAACCAAGATGTCCTTCAGCAGGTGAATAAATTGTAGTCCACTCACACAATGCAATATTATTCAGCATTATAAAGAAATGAGCCATCAAGCAATGAAAAGACATGAAGGAACCTTAAATACATATCACTGAGTGAAATAAGCCAATCTGAAAAGGATACATGCTGTATGACTGCAACTGTATGACATTCTGGAAAAGGCAAAGCTATTGAGACAGTAAAGAAATCAGTGGTTGCCAGGGGTTGGGAGGACAAAGGGGTGAACAGGCAGAGCTCAGAGAGAATTTTTAGGGCAGTGAAAATATTCTCCATGATATCAAAATTACGGATACGCATTATTTTACATTTGTCCAAACCCACAGACCGTACAACACCGAGAATGACCCTAATGTAAACTATGGACTCTGGGTGATGACGATGTGCCAATGTAGGCTGATCAGTTGGTAAAAACGTACCACCTGGCAGAGATCAATAATGACGGGGGAAGGCTTTTCTTGTGTGCGGGCAGAGGGCATATGGGGAATCTTTGTACCTTCACCTCGGTTTTCCTGTGAACCTAAAATTGATGTGAACAATGAAGCCTTAAAAAAGAAGATTGTGCTGGATGCTGCATGAAAGCAGGAGTGGTTAGAGGCACCTGCTCCTGCTTGGCTCTGAGCAGGGTGTCCCACTTACCCTACAGCCCGGGTGCAGTTTCCCACCATACCATCTCACTTCCGCTGAATGAGGCACATGGGGCCTTTTTTCTCCAGCTGTGGATCAGCAGAAACAATTGATCACAGGTGTCTCTGTATTTGGGCTTCTCTAGGAAATGTCACAGCACCCATGGCCTTGAAGTTCTACCCATCTGTGGACAGGAATCTACCAGCAGCCACGAGGGAAGGCTGGACACTCTCCCTCGAACAGTTAAATCTGCGAGCATGTGGCCCACTGCTTTATACTTGCTCAAGGTTGTGCTGTCTGGCCTCAGCATGTTTATCTGGGGCAGGGGGTTGTGTTGTGTGTGTTTTCATTAAGTACATATTTAAGGTCCCAGTAGTTTATAAAAAAGAAAACAAACAACAAAGCAAAACCAAACTCCTGCTGTCTGGGAGCCAGGGTGGTACCAGCCAAACATCACAAGTTTAAACCTTGTGGCCTGGAAAGGAGTCAAGAGCTGAGGAAGAGCACAAGGACTCTGTCTCCATGGCAACAGTGGATTTTCCCAGGGGGTTCTTGCATGGCAGGATTGTGAGAAGGGCTGCAGATGGGGGTTCAGGGTCCTTCTTTTTATCCTTTTCTGACCCTGTGTTTAAACTGGTGACACTGCTCCCTGTGTTAGCTCTTAGAGCTATTTATTTGTGACACCCCACTTCCTTGGCTGGCCGGTTTATTTTAAGTTACTTAGAAAGGAAAAAAAACCTACATATTTTTAACCAGATACATTGCCAGGTGTGAAGTGTGAGGTGTGGGAAGGGAGTGAGAAAAGGGACTTTGTCTTCCAAAAAGGGAACTGTTGCAATGACATGACAGAGGAGACCACGATGAAAAGAACTGAATGGAAATGCATCAAACAGGCCCTACAGCCCGGAGAAGCAGGTGATAGAAGGTGTTTGCTGCTTGATTGGCTCTTCTGCTGACAGACCAGACCTTCCCCAGGTGTGCCTCCCCTGCCCTGATAGGACCTTCTGGACTCTTCCTTGACATTGTTACTGTTGCAGCTGCTGCAAGTTGCTGAGGGAAGACCTGCCTGGAAAGAGGGACACAGGGCCTCTCTGCCAGCTGCAGCTCTCCACCCTCATGCCCGTCATAGCAAGGCCCCGGTGGACCCGTTTCACTTGTAAAGTGTGAATATGATGGGAAAATTCTGGCTTCAAATGTAGACGGGTTTGTCCTGTGAGGTGGAAACTTAGTTCTGGCATAACTCAGGGTGACAGGCTCACATACTGCATTGTGACTTAAGAGAGCTGTCAGAGCCCAGATGCCTCCAGAGCCAAGCAGGGCAAGGCAATTAAGACTGGTGAGGCCTGTGACTAAGGATATGTGCCCTCCAAACTGAGGCCAATAGCTGGCAGTTTTTGAGTCCGTATTCTGTACAGGCTCCAAGGATTTCACTTATTTGCTTACTTAATCCTCCCTTCAAAGCTATAAGGTAGGTGCTGTTACTAGTCCCAGTTTAAAGATGAAGACAGAGGTGCAGAGAAGTTAAGTGCTTTTCAAAGATTATATGGTTGGTTGGTGGCAGAGCTGGAAGCCAGAGCCAGGTCTCTCTTCAGTGTCCACTGCCTTTGTCCATTCAGGCTACTAGAACAGAACACCACAGACTGGGTGGTTTAAATGACAAACATTCATTTCTCACAATCTAGAGGCTGGAAGTTCAAGATCAAGGAGCTAGCAGATTTGGTGTCTGGTAACAACTTGCTCCCTGGTTTACAGATGGGTCTTCTCACTGTGTTCTCACCTGGCAAAGGGGAAGGGAGCTCTCTGGGGTCTTTTACAAGGATGCTCATCCCATCATGAGGGCTCCGCCCTCATGACCTCATGACCTCCCAGGGACCTCCCCTCCTAATACCCTGTGGGTTGGGGTTTCAACATGGGAATTTGGGGGGCACACACAAACATTCAGTCCACAGCACCCACGCCTACATTTGAGCTGTACTGGGTCTGCATCTGAGAGTGCACCTGAGGGTCTGCATCTGAGGGTCTGCATCTGAGAGTGCACGTTGAGTTGAGACGGTTGAACAATAAGATCATGGAAGATTTCGATGAAGACAGATGAGGGGGTTCTCTACAAGGACTAAACTGGCTTCTCAAAAAACTCACTGACATGTGGCATTGACAATGGCAGGGGTGACGAGAAGTTGGCACAAGACCAGGCTGAATGGTTGGCACAATGACTAAACCTTAAAAACAAAATCAGGAGTGCTGAACCTGAACAGGAGTGGGCTTACGACAGGTCTCCAGGAAGGCAGAGATAACTTCATTAGCTGTGTTTATGGTAGGAAAAAGAATAAAAGTTCTACTGCAGGCATACAGTGTGACCTTAAGAGATGACTGGAAGAGAACAGATGACAGAAAGTAAAGCTGTTCACCTCCTATGTCACTGGCCTTTTCTTCATAAAAAAATAACCTTCAAGCTAAAAAGGGTAAAATTCATTCACTGTGAGGAAATTGAAGCCCAGATAGGGAAGATGATAGCAAGCACGTGGCCAACTTTTTTGAGTTACAGTCTCAGAATTCTGAAAGATTGTACAGAAATGCCAGTGACATCTTTCCTATCAAATTCTGGGAATTTGGAGAACAAGAGCAAGGTGCCAGAAGCTATAAGGCTTTTGATTTTCTCCTGCAATGGACAGCTGGAAGTTAGTGGGTATTTCTAGGCTGACCATAGGAGGGACAGTGCTGGATTATGCGGCTTAGTCAGTATGGGGTTGAAGTATATTTTGCCATGAATTTCAGGATGGATGAGAGCAGAGGCAGATGAGAGCAAATGCTGGGAAAACTGGGAGGGGGCTGGGGTAGAGGTGGCTTCATGGGCAAGGAGCTAGCACCATCATGCCAGTTCCTATGCTCATTAGGGTCCTGTTTCCTGTAGGGCCCCAAGTCCAAGAGGGCTTCTCATTTGGAAGATCAATCTCCAGGAAGGTCCATCTTTAGGATGACCCTATCCCCAGGATGACCCTTTCCCCAGGAGGACCCCAACTTCTGGGGTGTCCATCTGCAGATTTCCCCCCATGATCTGGTATCCTCTGTGGGTTGGGGTGGAAGGCCCATGAGAAGGGAAGATCCACTCTACTCTTTGCTCCCAACCAGCTCCTCCCTTGCATTTTGCACCAAGCCCAGCAAATGGTATCTCCAGCCCTGGGGTGAGAGGAGAGATGATGAGAACTGTGTAGTGACTCAGTTTGATGGTTGATTAGGACCAAACTGTATTCACAGCCAAGTCTACTTGAAGTAAAATATAAGATGTGAATTGCTGAGTCAGTCAAGAAACGTTTAAGTCAACACTCAAGTGGAAAATAGGAAAAGTGAAGAACTGATACAGAACAGTAAGAAGAGAAATCAAGGTACATTTCTTCTGGGAAATAGTGGATGATGAGGTGGGAACCTTCCTGAACAGCACACCCATACTAAATGCTTAGAGCACCCCTTGATGCAGTAAGTAAGCATAATATCAATGACAGTCAATAAAACAGGCCCATCCTCGGCCAAATGGGTCAAGTTCAAGTTCACAGTCTGCAACTGGTCTGGTTTTATTTAATGACCCAATATATACTAGAAGAATGTGTGAACTGCATATCTTTTGGGCAATCCTCCAGAAATATTATTTGTCAAAATCGGGTTTTTAAAATAATTTGAAAAAACAAATACTTTAGGGGTATGGTGCCAGTAATGCTGGAGATATCACTATCTTCTCGTGGAACTCATGGAACTCATGGACTGTCCAAGACCCCAGCTGCCATGGAAACTACCTCGTTTTACATGGAGGTGGGCGACAGAAAGCTACAGACAGCAGAGACGTTTATCTTAAAAGATAATTATGGGCCAGTATATCTATAACACACTAATAAATGAATAGTCCAAGCTCAAAAGTCTACATTACAGAACATAAAAATAGAGTTTTGAAGTTCTACCTCCTGGTTAAGAGTCCACCTTGTATCCTTAAGCAAGTTATATGCCTGAGCCTCAACTTCTTCATCTATCAATTGGTGAAAATATTAGTGCCTTCATTTTTAGAAGTATTGTGAGAGCTAAATGAGATGCTATGTAAAAGAACTTTGTTCTATCATAAATCAGAGCACATCGTTTATGACCCACATATTTATAACATTAGGATTGTAACAATGCAGTCTGGAGCATTTAAAAAATATCAATAACAATTGTTCACGTGGGCACAAAAATATCTCAAAATAATCTCCGTGATGATCTAGTTTCCAGCAGTGTGGCTTTCCAATAAACTTCTGAGGGTAAATAACTTGCCAGACATATCTCTGTTGAACCAAATGAGTCGATCTGCTCCACAGACTTATCTGGCATAGAAAATTCAATGTTGGTTGTAGAGCAGCTGATTAATCACTCTTTTCCTGGCTCCTGCAGAGAGAATAGCTTCGTCTCTCCTCTGGATGCAGCAAGCCAGGGGAGGCTGGGGAAGCTTTTAGTTCATTCGGAAGCCCTTTTGAATCAAGATGCAAATTAAAAAACAAAGGGCAGGAAGGTAGGGTTGTTTTCCTGACCCCAAATCTATCTGGACACAGTTCCAGTTGCCCTACCTCTCCCTTTTATAAAAGCAGATGCGGGTTCTCTGTAAGCTAGGCCCCTACAGCTGCTGCGGAGTTCAAGCAGCTTGGACAGCTCTCCTGAGTCACAGATGCTCCGTGGAAGTAGATTATGTGATGACAAGCTGAGCGTGTCCCTAGACCTGGTAGTGCTGTTTGTTGGCTTTATCACTTATACCTTACTTTGTAAAGTGGTGTGTATTGAATAGAAATAAAAAATCCTGCTCTGTTGGGACACTTGGCATTTTTTGTAATGACTCTGGTTCAAGTCAAATGAGGCCATGCTTAAGACTCCAAACCTTGGGATTCTGTCTACCTAGGTTAAAATTATGCTGTGGCAAATGTGCTGCTGCCATTTTCTTGAGAAGTTACTTCACCTTCTGAAGCACAGTTTCCTTATCTGTGCAATGAATGTGGCAGTAACCGTCAGTTTTTGTTGTGTGGATTAAATAAAATAACTGTATTGAAGCACTCAGCAGGTCTGGCACATATTAAGCACAAAAAAGGGAGAGGTGTTATTATTACCATTTTGATCCTGGGTTTAGAGCTACCATTTCGTAGCCTGAGAGACAGAGGCTGTAGTGAACCAGGTCATATGGGGCACTCTCACCATAATGCGCCTTAACACCAAATGACGTTGAAATGATACTGAAACGTTACAGGATGTACTAAGTATACATACTGTAAATTGAGTATGTATTACTGTTATTGTCCTCATTACTATTGTTATTACTCCACCGAACATGGAAATGGGTTTTCAGGAGTTTAATTTCATTTTAAAAATTGGAATACAATTACAATTGCAGGCATTAATTCTACAGCAAGAAGTTATATTATTTTAATTGGATATAAAGAGGTACATTATTCTGGGGAAAAATTTGTACAATACTAGAAGCCAGAATTGGTTGTTATTCATTGTCATCATCTGAGCAACAGAGACACTGAGTAGCTCTGTACATTGAACATCATAACAGTTGCCTTGGTAGGGTGGCTCAGTTGGTTGAAATGGTGTCCTGTACACCAAAATGTTGTGGGTTCAATCCCTGGTCAGGGCACATAACCTATGTTGTAGGTTTGACCCCCCAGTTGGGGTATGTACAGGAGACAACTGATTGATGTTTCTCTCTTTTCTCTCTCTCTTTTCCTTCCTCTGTCTCTAAAGTCAATAAACATATCCTCAGGTGAGGATTTAGAAAAATCCTAACACTGAGGGATAACATCATTTAGAAGGTGTTAGAAGCACTAGATAAATGACTGAAATGGAGATGAGAGGAATGGAAAAGCTGCCTCTCTTAAAGCACAGATGTAATCAAATGTGGGATTTGCTCAATGATGTTTAGGTTTAAATTTATACATAGACAATAATTGAACCAGCCGGACGATTAGAATGTCCTCTGACAAAATAAAACAAAACAAAACTACCTTGCATTTGTAAGTCTGACACAATCTAAACTATCTATCCCCCACTTTCCCCACTAAATCAATAGTTTGTTAAAAGAACCTCTAACATGCAAGCTTTCCTGGAAACACAATTATCATGTTACAGCCAGAGCGTTATCTCTGTTGTTTTGAAAATCAAACATTGTTTTCTAGGACTATAATGCAAATGAACTCTAAATAAATAAACTTTGAATATCTCTACTTAGGTACTGGGAACTGAACAATACAAGCTCTGCATTTGTAGATTCCAAGTTCTAATTTGTCTGGACTGTTTTCTTTTGGAGCAGCTAATTTCTATACCACAGTTCATGAAGGGACGTTCCTGCAGTGGAGTTAAATAGTATCTCACAGTTGGTGGTGAGGTAGAATTTTCAAAGCGCTTTCACATAAAACATCTCATTTGGTCTCATGACAATGACATGTCATGACAGTTATCATCATCTTCGTTTCCATGTGAGGAAATTAGAGCTTGGAGAAGTTAAGGGATGTGCCTGAGGCCACAGCATCTCTCTGGTGCCTCCGCCCTCAGGCACTTCTCCCTCCAAGCCTGTCGTTATAGTTTTCAACTCCTTGCTTGTTTGTTTATATGAGGAGGCTAATCTTTCTGGTCAGTGTGAATGTCCATTGTCTTGCCTAGAAATAGATTACCTTTCAGAACACTTCAGTTGTGGAAGAGAGAAGTAAATGAGGTCATAGTGTAAATTATCTGCCTCATGAAATAATCTACTCCAAAGCTCAGAACTTCCGAGAATCCAACTCATATCTCAAAGCATGGATGGTAAAATAATGGATGAAGACCGCTGTCACTGCTTCTGTTGATACTGGGAAGTGAATCACCCCATTTTCAGGGAGCCGGAGTAGCTGCCACGGACTGTCTCCTCTGTAGCAATACACAGAACGCGGAGGTAGCCAGACCAGAGTTTTGTGTTTTCCGTAATCCTGGTGCTTGTACCTCTGCACCTCTGAACCGAGACTTCCTTAACTCGCCACACTGACGGTGAATGGTTTTGTTCTTGTTAGAAGTGCGTGACCATCACAGAGAATTTTGCATCTGTTCTCTCCTGGCTTTCCTTGAATCGTTGCCATCATGTTGTTGTGTTAAATAAAAATACATTCTAAATCGTTAACTCTGGGATTTATCAGGGTGTTTCCCAGTGAAAGCACATACTCAATCCATGGGAAAGAAGGCTGTGGATGAAACCACACTCATGACTCTGACTCATGTGGTTGTTCCAGGTGGAGGAAGCGGTGAAAGGGGCAATTGTAGTATGGCTGTTCTTAGTGCAGCCTAGCCGAGTTCCCAATGCGAGATCAGAGCAGAGAAAGTGGCTTCTCATCTGCATTTGAGCAGTGATTATTTCCTCAAGAAAGTGACTTCGTTACACTATTCCACGGGGGGAAAAGTAAGCAGTCTCAAAATTAGTTGTAGATGCTGTGTGATATTGAAGTCCAATTAGGCTGGGTTCACAAATGAGTCATCACCTTGGTTTGGCTTTAATTTCTTTTTTTTCCTACTTTAGGCTCTGAGGCCAAAGGGAAACCTTTGGATAAGAGCAGGGAAATGGATAAAGAACGAGAGACCCTCATAGGTATTATAAGAGAAAGAACAGCCTGGGGGTTCCACATACAGACTCTGAGACCAGCAGCAAAAGACTTAACCTCTGCTCTCAGTCTCCTTACCTGTGATATAGAACACTGAAAACTAATTTGCAAGGGTGCCCTTCACACTAACTAGGTCAATGTTATTAGGGCTGTTACGATCCCAAGAAATTTCACCTGAATGTGTAGGGTAACAGTCAAGAGAATGGCCCTTCATAATACCTTGCCAATTGCTCCACAAAAAAAAAAAAAAAGTATAGATGTGACTCACTTACGAACCTGCATAAATAGATCTGTTTAGACTGAAAACATGTTCAGCCACATTTACTCTGCTATTTTGGGAAGTCAGTGGGGAGTTCGCCTAAGAAAGAGTTTACGCCCTCTGGGCAGAAAGGCAACTGCATCCAACCCCATGCCCTTTAAATCAATTTTAAGTCTTGCGGGATATATGCTAAAAAACAAAACAAAACACAAACTTCTTTCTAAAATTCAAGGAGAAATGAAAAAAAAACACCCCACCAACTTGTACAAATGAAAACCCTTGATTTATACCCAAGATTGAAAAAGAAGCTAGAAGTGCCTGCTGATCCTCCTGTCATTTCTACCCACATGCAGTAAGTGTACAGATGTTACAATCTCATTGCTATAAAGCCCAGAGAGTGAAATGCTAATGGGGTGTTTGGGCCCCGGATTATTCAGGCTTTCCCATGAGGAAGGGTGAACCCCTCCATGCATCCTCATCAAAAACAAGTTCCCAATAATAATACTCCACCACATAAATTCTTTTGTGTTTTTGCTATTGTCGGTTTTGTTTTGTTTTTCTGATTATAAAAGTAACGTGATCAATATAGTTCAAGTTGTGTTATGTAGTCAAGCATGATGTGGACAACAAAAATTTCTCTATCCCAAACCCCAAAACAATCACCATTAATGATGTTTCCTGGCTCGGTAAAGTGCACTCTGAACATTTGCTGCCAGATGTACTCAACACCCGTCTCGCTGTGGGTGATGACAAAGGATGAGGTCCCTTTGTGCCAGCCATGAGTGCAGACAGCATGGCAGGAGATAGGAAATGCCCGTGTCACTACAACCTGTCATGAGAGTCAGGAAGAAAATAACCATGGTGCCGAGATGAGAATAAAGGGCAGAGGAAACAGACATCCCTGGAAAGGATTAAGGTGGGCCCTTCTGGGGAAGCAGCATCTGAGCAGAGGCCTCAGGAATAAGAAATGGGGAAAGAGCTTTCCAGGCAGCTGGAGTCAGGAGTTCAGCAGCAAAGCCCAACCCAAGAGAGGGTACAGCTTGTTTAGGGGTGCAGCCAGGGGCCCACGGTGCTTACAGAATAAGTGGAGAGTGGCAGGACATGAGTTTTGAGATGCGGATGGGTATGGTCAGGTCTTTCAAGGTTTTTCAGACCTTGGTAAAGACTTCCTTTTTTCCTGGCATTACATGGAGCCTTTAAACAAAGGAGTAAGTGATCCTTTGGCTTAAGTAACTGGGTAGATGGCAATCTGAGTTATTGAGATAAAATGGCTGTGAAAGATAAGGAATGGAGTAGATTCCGGGGCTAAAAGGCTGGTTTCCCCATACTGAACAGATGTGCGTTTAGGACACTTGGTCAGAAATGGTGTGTGTGTCCAGGGCTGGGAAGAGCTGGGAGTTGAGAGAAGAGAGTGGAACTGCACATAGTTGTTTGTGAGTCATTAGCCCATACTGGATACTTATCGTGATGAAAATGGGTGCACGCAAGAGCAGAGCGTAGAGAAGCACAGAGAGGAAATGGAGCTATCCCCTGAAAAGTCAGCATTTGGAATTCAAGTTGAGAAGAAGCCACTGAAGAGACAGAAGAATGGGCCAGGCAAGAGGTGGGAAGTCAAGAGAGCTTATTATCACTGTCACTGAGGGAGAAGTTTCCATGAGGGGAGTTGTCAAGGGTGTGCAGTGATATGAGACCTCGAGGAAATTGAATGGAGATGAGCAAGGCAGATGCTTGGGCCTCAAAGTCATCCCAAACTGTGGACATCACTTGCTCCATATTCAACCAAGAACTACAGATTTTGTCTCATTAATTAGTATTAATGTTATTGTGTGTACCTGTCCATCCCCAACACTCTGTTGCCAGTGCACCAGCCACCTAGGTTAGTAGTCAGCCTCCTCTTGGCTGAGATTCACCCAGCCTGACCCCTCCAGGGTATCTCCAAATTGTGTCAAAGAGACGAACATTAAAAAACACCTGCTGAGAATATCATTCAAGTGCTCAAAACCTGTCAATGCCCTGCTTAACTCAGCCCACTGTCAGGATAATAGTCCAACTCCCTAGTTTAGTACACAAATTTAATACTTAGTTTGATATACAAGGTCACTGATGAGCATTTAGGTTATTTCCTGTTTGAGGCAATTGTACCGGGACTACTATGAACGGTCTTACATGTATCGTTTGTTACTATGTTTACCTGTTTTTGTTAGATGCATACCTGGGATGAAAATCAGAGATCTACGTACTTTATTTTAGAAAACAAGTAAAGAAAATACAACTAAACCCAGAAAGATTAGAAGTGAGGAATTCGTAACAATCAGAACAGTTATCAAAGAAATATAAAGTAGGCAGTAGAGGAAACTGATAAATCCAAAATTTGGTTCTTTGAATTAACTAAAAAAAAAAAAAACAGACAAAACCTTAGTGAGACTGATTTAAAAAAGGAGGGGAAAAATACAAATGCATATTACTAGGAATGGACAGGAGGGGACATCACCGCAGATCCTAAAGACATCAAAAATAAAGGCAGGTTGTATCAATGTCCTTTGGTGATGTAACAAATTACCACAAACTTGATAGCTAAAAACAACACAGATTTATTATCTGACAGTGCAGGAGATCACAAGTCTGAAACTGGTTGTGTGGAGCTAAAATTAAGGTGTTGGCAGGCATTCTGGGGCTGTAGGGAGGAACCGGATTCTTTGCCATTTCCAGCTTCCAGAAGCACCCACATTCCTCGGGTTCTGCCCTTTTCAGAGATGGCAGCAATCTGGCCTCTGCTTCTGTCGTCTCAGCTCCTTCTCTGACTCAAATGCTCCTGCCTTCCACTTTCACTTATGCTTGTGATTATACTGGTTTGTTACATAATCCAGAATAATCTTCCCATCTCAAGATCCACAACTTCATCATATCTGAAAAGTTCCTTTTGCCATGTAAGGTAACGCAGTCACAGCTTCTTGGGATTAGGAAACAGGATATTATGGAAAATGTTTTGCCAATCAATTTGAAATTCAAGATGAAAGAAACAATATTCTCCATAAAAACATAATTTTTCAGAATAAAAACAAAAAGAAATAGAAAAGCTTTATAATCCTATTTCTCCTACAAGTGAAATTGAATTTGGAATTTAAAATTCTCAGTAAGAAAATTCAAGTCCCAGGGGACTGCAGTATAAAATTACTAAAAGTACCAAAAAAAGAACTCACACGAATCTTACACAAACTCAGCCAGAAAATAGAAAAAGAGGGCACATTCCCAGACTCTATGAGGCCAGCATGCCAGCATAACCTCAGTAGCAAAACTTAACAAGGATGCCATAAGACAGAAAAACTACAGGTATATCACTCTCGTAAACATAGGTACAAAACTCCCAGATAAAATAGTAACAAAACAGAATGATGATAAGAAATAACCCATCACAATCATGCTATGTTTGTTCTATGAATGGATGTTTAAGATGGAAAATTCAGACGATGTGATTGAGAAAACTTACATGAGATTGTCAATAGATGCCAGGTAAGTACATGATATTTTCAGAAAACATGCACGGTAAAGCAAGCCGTGAATGGAGGGAGATTTCCTTTACTTAATAAAAGCCTCCTAAAAAACCGACAGAAACATTTCACTTGATAACAAAGCTCTAAAAGCTGTCTGCTTCAGAGTGGGAGCCCACCACAGCAGTGTCTGTACAAGGGCACACTAGAGTACTTGTCCTGTGCTATAAGGCAAGCAAAAGAAATGAAACTCATGCGGCTTGGAAAGAACACAAACTGTCGCTTTCCATATATAGCATATAACGGTATAGATAGAATATTCATTAGCATATACAGGTAAATAATTAAAATTAATAAGTGAATTTGACAATGTTACCCCAGAAAAAAGAGTGGTACTATCTATATAAAAAGATATTTGTGAGGATGCTTGTAGTATCTTTATTCACAACCCCAAACTGGAAACAGCTCAAATGCCTGTTAACAATGTAATGATAAATAATTTGGATTATATTTATACAATGGAATTCAGACAGCAATGGAATAGGAAACCAACTGTGTATGCATACCCATCAGACACACTACACACAGTATACATTCTGTGTGATGCTGGATGATTCCATATATATAAACTACAAAAACTGGCAACATGAATTTACAATGAAAGCTGTCAGAACAGTGGTCATTTTTTTAAAGGCTCTGGTTTGAAGGTACTGGGTATTGGTAATGCTTTATAATTTGATCTGGATGGTAGTTACATGCATGTGCTCATTTAGAAAAATATAATGGACTATACACTTATGATTTGTGTACTTTTACAACATGAATACTATATGCAAGAAAAATGTTAAACTATTTTATGGATTAATGAGTAAAAGAAACATACTAAATAACTATAGTATATCCGGGAACAATTACACAGTTACATAAGAGAACTTGTTTGATCTAATAATCGTAACTTCAATCATGACGGTGTGTTTTTTTTAATAGAGATTTTGAATTTTTCTGGATTTTTCATGAAGATTGTCTACACATACAAACCAGATACCTGAATTTAGCTCAATGGCATTGGGCAGGAGTTAGGAGCTGGAGAATTGACTCTTCATCCCTTTCAAGTTGGTGACATGGGTACTAAGATTTAAAAAAAACAAGTGACAGCACAATCTGGTATCTCCTGGGAACAGCTGTGACTTGGGATTCAGAAGACAAAAGCCATGATTAAAAATCCTGCTACTGGATTTGGCTGGTGGTCATTCCCAATCCTGCAAGGCCCCATTTGTGTCCTGGCCCGTGTCCCCATCCCCAGATTTTATAATGACATGTACTGTAAGAAGCGGTTGCTGGAAAGAGAACACATAAAATATGAGAGGAATTTTGCTGATAACATTTAATATGCTGGTTACCACAATATTTACCAACAGGGAACCAAGCCTTCTCTGAGGTCCTCAAATGAAAATCACCCTTTGTTCCCTCAAGGACACACAAAGCCACTGTTCCTATAGCAACCCTCTCATGTGATGTCAGATATCAGGCCTAGGCCTTGAATGATAAAACAAAAGAGAGCATTGGCTAGCTAGCAAGGAAAACATCGTGAAAAGATAATACCATGTCTCCCAAGAAAAGAAGGAGGCAGTGGGTGCATATGCACACTGTGTATTTTTTATGCTTGCGAATTGTAGATAATATGCTTAAAATGTATATTTTTACATCAGTTTTTCTTTTAATGTGTCAGATCACTTAGAAAATAAGGTTTTCCTTTGGCATTCATTAGCACCCTCTTTTTTCCTTGTATATGGTCAAGAAGAAATTGTGGACAAAAGAACTCATGCACCCAAACCGTTGAAATCTTTGAGGCTTGCCCTGAGCAGGGAGTCAGGAATTTGGAAGGGAGAGGGGAGGCAGTGGAGGACTGTTTTGTAAAGATCTCAATGGCACAAACATGCATATTTTTATGACATGGACAGATTTCTTTATGACATTTTTAAGCATTCAAAATATACAAGATACTATAGACATTTATTATGAAGTTTTTAAAAAAGAGAAAATGTTTTATGAGAACTCTAACCATTGCCAAACAAAGATTGACTTCTCTTTCTGAAGCTCCAGGGAAAGCACTTAGAAGCCCCAAGTTTCACTTTGACCACTTTCAAACCCTCAGTGATGGAATATTTTACACATGTGAACAGTAGCCAAATTGATTCCTTGTTCTGCTTTTTTAAAATCAGATTTCATAGAGAAGACAGAATATTGATTTCAGAGGACCCCTTAACCTAGAAGGGATTGAAATCACTGTCGAATCTGCAGATTCTTCACTTAAACTAGTGTAAATGATGTAACTCCAGCCTACAAAAGAAAGATTTCTCATAAGCTCCAATTTGCTAAAATATCTTTTGATACTGTAGCTTTGTTTATATGTTTGGAGACTCCAACATCAATGCATTTTGCTAAAATCTTTAAAATGACTAAGCTTATCTATACATACACATGTAAATATATATGTATATACAACAATGGTATAATATTTAGTATTCCTATGATATACAAAAACTTAGTAATAATCTCCTTCAACTACAAAACCCATAAAGTAATATCTGCTTCAAGTGACATGAGCCCCGGGGAAACTGTAAAAATGATATACTGATATTTTTTATTTTAAAATGCTCCTTACCATCTGCTCACACTTACTAAAAATGTAACACAGACAGACTAGTGAGATAATTAAGAAAAGTATGTAGCAATAATAAGAATTGCTGCACTTATTGATCACTTATACTTGCTGAGGCATTGAGCTAGATCACAGGTGGCAAACACAAGGCCCACAGGCCAAGCCTGGCCCTCCACTTTGTTCTATCTGGCCCGGTACCTCGATTCTACCCAGTGGCAGTGCTGAGCTCCTTGCCCCTAGTTAAGGAGTAGTTACACATATACAGTCCTGAAATTACATTCGGCCCTTTGAAGGCAACCACGGGGCTGATGCGGGCCCCCGGTGAAAATGAGTTTGACATCCCTGGATAGAGGCTTCTGAATTGTTAGCACCTGTAACCCCCATGGCATCTCTAAGAGTAAGTGTGGTTACTCCTCGCTTACTGGGCCAGAGAACACTAAGTTGACATCTAAAATAGGTTGACCTGGGTGTCAAACTCTGGTTTTGCTGATCTCCAAAATAAAGCTTTAAAAATTCTCCCCCAAATGCTACCTCTGGGACTAATGGTTGTCCAATGGATCAGAGAGCGAGAGACTCAGAGTGCACCCCACATTAACTGCGGCAATGTAACACTTACGTGAAGACTTCCTGCACCTTACGGGCATGGGAGATTCCACAGAGGTGCAAGCCATCGGGGACTTGGAAAACAGAAACTCGAGCGAGCTGAAACTGGATCACTACCCATTATTCCTCAGGTGACACAGCCTCTAAGATTAATACTGAATCCCCTCTGAGGACCAGAAATTGCCTTGGAAAATATCATTGTGACCTTTCTTTTGCTGTTGCCATGGAACACCAGCATCCTGACCATTGGTAGAAGTTCAATAATTGTATTTAAATGGAATGAACACCAAACATCTATAGGGCATACAGTCTACTATTATTTCTTTGTGGGAGGTTTATTATAGGGTTTGGTATATCATCTAAATTAGATGTCTGAAGAAAATAAGGCTATTAAGTTTAGGATATTTTAGAGAAATCTTGAGTGAGGTTCTCTTTTAAAATTCCACAAATTTCCCGATAGCCTTTGAAGTTTTTTTGTCTGAAACTGAGTCTTCTCTTCTCCATTCTTTTAAGGAAAACTTTTCTTTCAGCCACCCACAACAAATTGGCTTTCTTTTATGTTTATGCAAGTTGGATGCAATTATTTTATAATAGCTTATCTCTGTAAACAACCCTATAATTTTTAGACTTTTAAATGTCATTATCACAAACACAGATCAGTGCTTATTCTGCCCCTGGTTGGTTTTAAAATGGCACTTGGAATTCGTATGACTCTATAACCTCTGTCCACTGAATTACCCCAGTGAATAAGCTCTGCTAGCAAGTTACTACTGGTTCCACGTTACACTTTTTCAAATTCTTGGAACCACTGATACGTGCAAGCAGCCTGCTTTAAAAAAGGAATGTGCCATTTCATGGTACTTGAACGTGGGTAGAGGGAGACACGTATTTCACTTAGGGTATTTGTGCAAGGGGACTGGAGATTATCCAAGATTTTTACCTTACACGCCGGTGGTCATTATTACTTTTCATGGCAGTTAGTGCCTTAAAGATGCAAGTTTATTAGATAGTATTTTAGCCTGAGGGACATCATGGATCATTTGGTCCTACATCCCCCTTTTAAATCCTAGAGAGATTATGTGATGAGGGGCAAGTCCTTGAGCTCTCTCTGCATACCAGTATTTGAATATGAGTAAATTCAAGTACACAGTTTTTAAAGTAGGATCATCTCTGCTTTGCTGCTCATAGTAGGGGCATATGTACATCCTTCTTCATTCGACAACTCACAGGTGTGGGTTAGACATGGTTTTCCTACTCCTTCCCACATCTTCTCTATTGGATCCGGGGTCAGTCATTTGCTAGGTGTATTCTTTTGAGAAAGTCACTAGCCCCTCTAAAGCTAACAAGATACAAATAACGGTGACACACTTGCAGACAGCTATAAGGTCTGGATGAGATCATGTTTTCGAGGTATTTGGCACAATACACACAATATACCCCCAATACTGGTGGGACTCATAGTCAGGCCTGGCAGAGTGGGAAAGCACAACACTTTTGCATCAAGCTGCTGTCTGTTCGTGATGGAAAGTGTGCAGCCTGATACAGGATGGGGCCCGGCCGTCCAGCTGTCTGAGAGGTGGAGAGATCACATGTGTGTGGGCTTGCAACCCATCTCCAGACCCCATGTGCCTTTTCCGGAAGGCTCTGCCTTGATGGGGAGAAGGCTTGAGAGACCCACATCTGGCTCTAACCCAGGGCTGAGGTTGGAGAACATGCCTTCTACTCTTAAACACTTGTTTTTGAATACTCAATGTAGGGGAATTGCCAGGATGCATTTCTGTGTGTATGTGTATCTTTAGGAAATATGACAATATCAATCCCTGACATTTGAACTCCTGTACCATAGGGAAAACCAAGTAAAGAAGATTCCTAGGACATGCATTTTCTCCATAAATATAAGCAGAGAAACATACAGAGCTGAGAGAGAACTAAATTCTGGTCCTTGCTTTGCCACAAATAGCTACTAACATTACACACGACCTTTTAATCTCCCTAAGCCTCTGTTTTGTCATCTGTGAAATTAGTGGACCAGACCACATAATCTTTAAAATCCCCTTCACTGATCATATTTTGAGATTGCAAAAAAAATTCTTGTTATGCATTGGGGGGCTTAGAATGCCCCTCAGCACTTGTGGGGATATGTTAAGAGCACTTTTCAAGAGCGTTCCTTAGCAGTGAGTATGACGGGAAGCTCAGCATGCACTGTGGTCTTTCCCATGTCATCCTCTATATGGGACTGAGATCAGCAGAGGGACATTCTAGAACGTGAGTAAAGAATCACAGAGGGGCAGAGGACATGCTTATAGGCACAGTCTTAGGACCATAAGTCAATATATTCTAGCTTTCATAGTTTCAATTTTTTAAATTTAAAAATCCTTCAAGAGTTTTCAGGTTCCTTGCACATGAACAAAATTAATTTTTCAGTGATTAGAATAATAGACTAGACTCTAAATTATATTTCTAGTTTGGCTCTAATGCATATTTCTCTGTTTTTTTGTCTCTTCATGCAGACACAAATGAGAAATTAATATTTTCTTATTGTGCATGACTAACGTGAGGCCTAAAATTCAAAACCAATGTAAAGCTAAAAAATGTGTCATGATTTGTTCGTATAAATTATTACAACAGGTCGACGTTTAATTTTCTTTTAGATGAGCATAATGTGTTCTCTGATGTCTGGACATAGACTTTTTCACTTTTAGGAAACTATCAAATTCTAGACGAGTGTTAAATAGAGCTTTTGTGCCAGTGTTTGTCTTCATTTCATAGGGGCCGTCACCTTGGCGGCCTCCCAGTCCTGGTGAGGTGGAACTTAGCCAAGAGCAGAAAGAACCCTCACGCTGTCACAGCCTCTGAGCCAGGGCAGAACTCTCTCCACTCTATGTGTGGGGTTCTGCCCCCCACACATAGAATGTCCTTGATTTGGACTCTGATGACCCAGATGAATGTCCTTGATTTGGACTCTGATGACCCAGATTTGACCTCAGTGGAAAAGAGTTTTTCATACCCACTCCTCTTCGGGATTCATTCATTATTTCTTGGGAAGGGTGGCTCTGAGGGCAGAGCCTCAGGCCACAGAGGGTTATCCTTAGGCCTTGAATCCTAACAGTGTTTGTCCAGTGGATTTACTTAAAAGGGTGGAGACTCCTTTTCCTCTCTCTTGTCTACTTTTTTTACTGTGTCTCTAATAATTATCCCAACTCTGCACCACTGTTGTGTTCTGGAAGCAGATACCTTATTTCTTGAGTTTCACAGGCTCACGGATAGAGAAACTTTGGCCAAGACGCACCATATCGAGTCTCGCCCATACCTGATTTAGATGATTCAGACAATAAGTTCAGGACTTTTGAACTGATAAAACTTAGATGTGATTTTAGATTTTACTACATGTTGAAATGGGTCGAGACTTTTAGGAAACTTGGGTAGGGTGAACATATTATGCATGTGTGAGATGTGAATCTGTGGACCAGAGAGCACACAGTGGTAGGCTGAATATGACCATAAAGTTGCCCGTGTCCTAATTCCTAGAACCTGTGGCTATATTACTTTACATGGCAAAGGCAATTTTATAGTTGCAATTAAGTTAAAGATCTTGAGATGGGGCAATTGTTCTGGATTATCCCAGGGAACCCAAAGTAATCATGAGGCTCTCATAATTGGAAGAGCGAAGTTGAAAAGGAAGAAACAGAGAGTTGCCAGTGTGAGAGGGACTTAGCCTGACATTGCTACTAGCTTTGAAGATGGAGAAATGGGGCCATGAGCTAGGAGATGCAGGTGACTCTCGAAGCTGGAGAAAGGGAAGGAAGCTGATTCTCCCCTGGAACCTCCAGAGAAGAACACCCCTTACTGACATCTTGATTTTATTTCAGTGAGACTCATTTCCTATCCTGACCTCCAGAACTGTGGGATAATAAATTTGTGTTGCTTTAACCCATGAAGCACTAGTTACATCAGCAAGGGGGAAATATACATAGGTTTATCGAAGCCAGATTGTCAATACAATTTAATGTGGGTCCTGATTGTTCCAATCCTTGTGTAAAATAGATGTACTGAGTGCTAAAGTTTACACATAAGAAGCAATTCCCCTTTATAAGCAATTTTTGACCAACTGAAAGATGAGAAGGGATTTTGAGTAGGTCGATGGCAGCCAGGGGCAGTAGCATTTCACAGGACATGAACTGGGAGAGGAAACCACTCTAGGTCAGCACAGAACTGCACTGGGAGCCTGTCTGCGTCTCAGCCAGAGCCTGAGGGCTGCCAGACTTAGAGAACAAGGAACTAAAAAAGGTGAATTCAGTAGGAAGTCTATACAAGTGACAGAAAACAAATAAATCAGTGCAAGAAGCTACAGGAGTACAATTGCATTAGCATGATCCTCTCACATATTTAATAAAGAAAATGGATTGAATTATTATTCCACTTTGGGACAAACACCATGGAGCAGGAATCTGAAATACTTGCCCTTATTTATACAAAATTCTTCTTAGACTGAAAGGTTTTTTTTCCCTGACACAGCATCAATAGAAAACTGAGCATACAGAATATGTTCTTGTTTGTAAAAGGACAGAATAAATCTGTAGGATTAAATTAGAAAAGGCAAGTAAGAAAAATAATGTGGACATCTCAGAGCGTAAGATATTTTTAAGCAATATGTGGTTGAGGAAATGATTTTAATGCAGCTATCAGTATGTGAGACACTTATGAATAAGGGTGGCAAGCAGAATGGTCATGGATTTTTGTTTCATGATGGAAAAATGTGAGACAGTTTCTTTAATGGAAACTAGAGGAGAGGGATATAAAAAGCATCTGCTTGTGAAATCCTCCAGGCAGGTCCCTGGAAAATGGCCAGCAGCATAAATGTTTCAAGGTTGTTCTGGCCCAGGTGTCACCAACAAGCCTGGAGGTGATCACGTGTTTTTCTTTCTGTGACCTTCACAGGAAGACCTATCACACGTGTCACATGGCAAAGGACACACATGCAAAACCTCCAGGAAAGCCTTATGGTAAATACTCAGCAGAGTCAGCTTTGGTTTTCTATTTAGTTTCCCCCTCCCCCAGATTAAACAAGATGAAAAGATAGAACTCATTCTATCGTTCCTTTTGATTATTCAGGAAGAACAACAACAAACAAAACAAAAACAAGACTGTAGAATGTTATCTTTTCAAAGGACCTTGGGGACAATTCTCAGCTACCTTCTCACACTTTAGGAAGAAAGATGAAGGGACTCAGCCAAGCTCTCACATCATAAGCTTGCAGCTGAGGCAAGTCATAAATATGGTCGCCAGTCCTCCAGGCCTGTCACCTTCCCACTGCACCAAGGACTCAGTGCATAAAGATAATGGTTAGAGAGAGAAGATGGGGCAGTCTCTCTGAAGGCTCTGCTGACACTGAATGCCTCAATGAGAGGCCCACCACGTGATCTCAGGAGCGCCTGGTGACAATGCTGGAAGGTTTCACAGGACTGAGCATTTCCCCTTTAAATAGCACTGGACTCTGGAGAATAGTAAAAGCTGCTTGAAGTTTTGGCCCCATCATGAAAAGTTAAGCAACTTAGCCCCTCTGAGACTCAACCTTCACATATGTGAAATGGGTATTATAATAATGCTTATCACATAAGGATGGTTGTTGTAAGGTTAAATGAAATAATACATAAAGTGCCTTCTTACCATGTAGGAAGTGGTTGATAAGTGAGTAATCACTCCTACTCTATGAGCCTAGAATGTTACAGTACGGCAGGTCCCAGGCTGCTTTCTAAAAAGCCAGTTTTGTCATGTAAAGAAAGGATGAGCCTCTGAATTCTGTGCAGTGTTTTCAGGCTGAATTAAGGTCATCCTGCCAAAGACTCCACAAAGCTCCTGTTCCATCTCAGTACTTGGAGCCTTGCTTAGGTAGGAACAGAGATTCCCATAGAATCAGCTCCACCAGCTCTGCTTCACGGGGACCATGGGAGTTAATGTGTTGCCTCCTATTTTTTATAGACTCATTGTGATCATGATCCCCAAACCAGGAGCTACAATCTCCAGACTTGACATACAGTTACAGGGAGATTCCTTCCTCCACATATTCTCCAGAAAAATGGAGAGCATGTTCCATGCACAGCTCCCTGTGCTGCTCAAGTATTTACATGGGCACAGGTGGCATGTCTCTACATGGCTGTGCCAGATGCTAAGAACATAAAGATGACTCAGACACATTTTTGGAGGAGACAGACATACACATTTTGACATAAGGTTGGATGTGTTCAGTGCAACGCCTAAAGGCTAGGGCTGCTGAAGAGGGAAGACAGTGGAGGAGCAAGGTGGAGAGGGGGTGGAGTATCCACGCAGGTGGTGCCTGCTGAGGGATCCTGCCTGAGAGAACGTGTTACCCAGTGAAGCTGGGAGACAGGCAGGTGGATGCCATTATTCAGGCCAAAGTAGCAGCCCAAGCAATTATTAAACATAAATTAATTTTAGAGGTGGTTTTGCTTTACCAAAACTGGATGTAGAAACTCATTCAACTGATTAAAATTCTGTGAAATCCCTGAATGGTAATAATAATAATAATAATAATAATAATAGTAGTAGTAGTAGTAGTAGTAGTAGTGGCAGTAATAATAAAAACATGCAACTTCCTATTATTTTATATCATGAGAAACTACAAGTAAAATTACATTTAAAAGCTTAGATAAAAGACGGCCTATATTGGTATCCAAGAATTTTGCTAACCTAGTCCACAAAGTGAGCAGTATCCACAGTTGTGGTTTTCAGCAACACTTCAAGGTGCCATTGTTGTAATACCCTTTACTAGTTAAAAAACAAATAAAAACTAGATGATTGTTCTTTGACAAGCCTTCTTGCCTTATTGGTCTCACAATCGTAGGAAATCCTGCAGTGGAAACCTGACCCTCCTCACAGCTTCTCAATTCAATTGAGCTTCATAAATGCCAGGAGAAAAGAATTGGCATTTCAACCTGTCCTGAAGCTCTTTCAGAGAGAGGAAAAGGGAATGCTTGGCCCCCACCGTGGACATAAACTCCCACGGTTAAATTCTTTCTCAATCTTTCCCCATGATGCATTTTTACCACTCTTAAAACCCATAACTGCCTGGCTGCACCTTATCGACTATCTCAATGTTATCATAGACTTAATGTGTCTAACGCAACAACAGAATAATTCTCCTTTTTGTTATTGCCATTATGACTTAGGAAAAAAAATACTTTACCGCTAATTTATACCACTAAAAGTTTGTAAACCTTAGGCCAGAACCTCTATTCCACAAGATCAGATGAGATTTCATAAGACTGAAGAAAAGGTGGTATGTTGACCTACCTGATTCATCTGCACGTAAAATACATTCACATCCTGCTCCTTCCTAAGAGCAAATATTAATAAGGTGTTAGGAGGGAAGGAACAAAGTGCTCTGTGAAGAGTAGGAGAGAAAGATCAAAGGTGCATTTTGACCACTGGCCATCTCTAATAAAATCCTGCTCAGAGTTCAGGCAGAAGGAAGCACTGCAGAACAAACACTGCTCTTGTCTGTTGCTCAGCAGCCACCAGCTGGCTCCCCATTCTCTGTCTGTGAGGCCTCTGCCACTGAGAGGCATCCAATTACCAATTTACCTTCTGCCCTTAGACCTGGCTGCCTAAAAAGAGCTTTTGTTGTCTTTGCCTGGGCTGGTGCAGTAGCTAATCGAGATGAAAGGCGTCGGGAGCTACTTTTAGGACCAAAGCCATTATGCTAAGTCTATCTTACCAACTGGTCAAAAAGGAATGTTTGTGACTGATTTCCTTCCCTAAATATACATATATACTGTCCGAGACCCCATCAGGAGTGATTATTTTGGAAAGCAGCTAGTTCTGCCTGCTAGGTCACCTCACAGAGATTTGTCATTATTCTTCCTTAGCTTCAGGAGCTGAAAGTTAAAAAGCTCTTTGAAAACAGCTGTTTGTGCATTGTGTGTGACTTTAATAAGAAACCAACAGGCATGAGTTGCAGGGTAGTGATGGCTAAAACTTTGTTGTTCTTTTTTCAATGAAAGGAAATATCCACCATGAAGTCATTAACAGGAAAAGGACTTCAAGTGCACAGTATAGAAGCATTAAAATGAAAAGCATTTTTAACAAAGAATAAAAAGATTAGGATCCTAACATTCAAAGGCGTGTTTGTGGGCATGTCTGCCTGAAGTCTGAATGCAAGAATGAGAAAAAATGTCACAACTAGCCGGCATGGGGCCAGGCTGTGGAGGACCAGGAGCTGGAATGGGGGTTTGGGCTTTGATAGATGTGAAGTCACAGCTTCTTGTTGCCTCTGTGGGGGTGTGGGGAGAGATGAGGAACAGGCGCTGTGTGAGGGAGATGAGATATGGCGGGGAGCAAAGAGTCAAGGAGATCTATTGGAGGTCACCGGCTTGTGTTCAATGGTGTTGCCCAGTGCCAGGCTGTGTCCTCAAGTGGAAAGCGAGGGGTGCATTTCACCAACACCGAGAAAGAAGGATCTGTGCTGTGGAGACCTGTTTTACCGTTGACTGCCACTTTCAGTAAGTTTCTTATGTTTTATCTGAAAATGAAACACAAAGTAATTTTGAGTGGTCATTTTTATCCCTGTTTCTGACTGGTCCCAAGCACTTTGTCTGTATCTCATGTTATTATGCTTTTGCATGTGGATGGAGAATAGTGAAGGAGGCTCTACTCGACACCCTGTACCTTTCCCCCCTTTTCCTTTTAGTAACAGACCTGCCTCCCACTTCACCGCCGTGCCACAGAATTTCAGAAGATACAGCTAGGTAGGAGCTTATGAATAGTTTCAGATAGAGTGACTGAAGACCTGCACTCGGTTTCCTCTGGCCTTTACTTCCTCCTTTTCTTCTTAGGCACTGGGGCCAGATCTTGGTGCTGGGCCAGGTTCCACTCTGTAGACCAGAAAAACGTCCTGGAGGAGTGGGTTGAGAAGCGACCTAGGTGGGCCTGGTCCTTGGGTGACCTAAAGGAACAAAGCTGCTCACAACCCCTGGGCCCCTGCCTGCTTCTGGACTGTTCCATATGAGCCATGTGCAAACATGGTGAGTCACTTATGTAAGGTCCCTTTGACATGAGATTCTAAGGCAGAGAACTTACTGCATTTGACCTGAATAAATAGCAGACAAAGTTCTATTACTGAGGCTGTGACCCCTGGGAATTCTTCCAGATTTAAATGTCTACCACTCTGTCTTCTACCTTAATATATTTGGGAGGAGAGGTTATAAATTTCTAGGTGTTAAATCTTTTGCCATAGATTTCAAAAGATAAAGATACATTTTAAAACTAGTCATGGTTCATTTTATGTGTCATCTTGATTGGCCGTGGGGTGCCCAGATTGAGCATTATTTGGGGTGTGTCTGTGAGGGTGTCTCTGGATGAGATGAGCATCTGAACCAGTGTGCTCAGTAAAGTAGATGGCTCTCTTGGCGGTGGGTGGTCATCATCCAATCTGTTGAGGGTCTGAAGAGAACAAAACATAGAGGAAGGAATAATTTGCCCCTTTATTTCCTGTCTTACTGCTTGAACTGAGCAACACATCTCATTTTCTCCTGCCCTTAGACTAGGACTTACACTATCAGCTGTCCTAGTTCTTAGGACTTCAGACTTGGACTGAATTATAGCACTGACTTTCTTGTAGATTCAGCTCACAAACAGATTATGTGACTTCTAAACCTCTGTAAGTGTGAGAGCCAATCCCTCATGGTAAGTCTCTCTCTCTCTCTTTCTGTCTCCCCCCCACACACATGCACACACATATACAAAGCTGTACAAAAGTAGGTTTACAATTGTTAGTATGCAAAACACAGAGCTTATTCTTGTATTATTATTTATTAATTATTGTATTAATTTTCATGCAAACAACTATAAACCTACTTTTTCTGACCCCTGTATACATACATACATACATATATGTATATGTGTGTATATCCACATAGATATCTATATCTGTACCTATATCTATATCTACAATTGGCCCTTGAACAACACAAGTTTAAACAGCATAGGCCCACTTATATGCAGATTTTTTAAAATAAATGTACACTAGGCCCTCCATGTCCCCTGATTTCACATCCTTGACTTCAACCAACCTCAGATGGAAAACCATATGCAGGGCCTTAGAACAAAATCCTTGTGGATATCAAGGGACAACTAGGAAGTCAAAAGCTATGTGCAAATGTTTATCTGTAAGTGGGTAGTAGAGGTTGGCACCCCTGACCCCACAACCCCACAATTGTTTAAGGATCACCTGTATATACATCAACCACACACACACACACACACACACATATATACATATACACACACATATACATAGATACACACACATACATATATACACATCTATACAGAACAAATAGGTTGCTATTGCTCTTAGCTGTAGATAAATAAACTGATAGATAGATAGTTAATATAATCTCCTACTGCCTCTGTCTCTCTGGAGAGCCTGAATATTGTGAGTATATTTAAAGAACAAAAAATAGGCATTTTACAAAGGAATCATTTGAATAATTTTGCCCCACAAAAATTCTTGACTCGTTAGAAAAAATATAATGGTACTTTTATAACATCTTTTTCTGCTTGTTCTACTTTCCAAGAAATCACAGACACTCAAGAACAATTAGCTTTATTCTTTAAAAGAGAGAATAGGAATCTTTCAGTATATATTCCTAGTAGAAAGAAAAAAATAGTATTGAATTGACAGGGAATAAATAAAACCAGTGGTGGAAAATTAAAAAAAAGAGAAAAACTCTGAATGTCTACAATGCCTGGCCAAATGGTTCCATGAAGGCGGGTTGGAGATGTTGTAGACACATGCTTAGCCCCAGGGGCTCATGGGAAGGTAGCCTACCTGACGTCTGCCTGGGATGCTCTTCTCAAAAGAGGCAGCAGGGCCATAGTCCAGAAGCCAGCAACTAGAATCAGCAGTCAACTTTACTCCAGCATTTTCAGTGTGCTTATAACCTGGCAGGGACCTACCTTCCAGAACCTTTGGATTTGAACTCATTTGGTAAGTTATTTCTGATTTTGTTTTTTAAGGTTATATCTGGAATTTATCTGCTTTTCATTATATTGAAAATCTTAGTTCCAAATCACCTGTGCCTTCCACCTCTCTGTCATTAAGGGTTAGGCTTTTGGAGTTTAACCCTCTTGTCCTCACTGGGAGAAATCTATTTCCACTGGATTTCTTATTATTCCTCATTATTTACTACAATGTAGCTACTTTCAGACACAAATGACAGTCATTCTTCCAAGCCCTTTTGAATTTTTTTTAAAGGAAGATGCTATGGAAATAGGCTACTAAATATTTAGCTCAAAGAAGCACTTAGGGCACCTAATGTGTTTCTCATTTCCACCATTCTTATCATTCTACCAGGAGAAGAAACCAAGTTTGTGTGATGTGATTTGCTTCCTCAGTCCCCACCCATGCTAGGGCTGCCACCATGGCAATTTTCCTGCTTCCTAGCTAGATTTCACTCAAGGGCTGTTGACACAGTTTGAAGCTGGGCACAAAATAGAAGGGATTCACTTTAAACAGTCTCCAACTCCACTGTGTCTGCAGGAGTGAACCTGCAATAGCATTTCCAAGAGCTTGTTTTAGAATTTTCTTTTTGAGTTACCCTGTCTTATCTCAAGAGAAGACATGTTTTTCCTCTGAAGAAGTTAGTAGGTGGTTCTCATCCCCAGTTTCTATTTGCATCTTAAGTTGATATAATTACTGCTCTATTTCTGTTAACGATCTTTGCATGACCCACTTTGACTGCATGTGGAACTCTGGAAATCCTGCACTCATTCATCTGTATTCACCCACTTACAAGCTGTATAATTTGGAGAAGGTTATCCCATTTCTATGATGAAGAAAGTACTGATTTGTTAGGGACCAAATGAAGGACTGCATATGAAAACACCTCTTCCATGTTTCACCCTCATGAGTACTAGTTCCACCGTCATTACGATGGCTTATGGCATTGATAGCTTTGGTGAGAGAACCAGTGAAGCGACGTCACCAAGAAAACTGAGCTCTGTTGTTGGAGATCCAGCTCTACCAGATCTCCATCACCAATGTTATCTTGTGTGAAACTCCTTTGTCGAAACAATTTATGCAAAACCTTGTATTGCCTGGCTTTCAACCAATGTAGCTATAACTTGCAGTTCCTGACATGTCCCTCAAAGTTATCTAATTGTGTTTTCCTTTCTGAGATATATTTGGAGCTAGAGATCTTTAATGTGTTGCATAAGTCACCATTCTCTATAAATTTCTGGGTCATTGTGGCTGAAAACCAGATTCTGAATCACAGAAAATTTACCACGCAATCAATGCCAAGCCCGAGGAGTCCCCTTTCATTGAAAGACTTACCTTCCTTGGTCATCTCTGACAGCGCTGGTGCACCCTCCATTTCACATGTCTGCATCTACCACTTTGCCATTTATTAAACCAGTGCTTGAGTTCTATGAAGAACTGAGGTGTTGCTACCTGGTAGGTAAGAACACCACATCCTGTCTCACAGCCTACATTGGAAGATTAGGCAAAGAACATGCAGACACGGACAATACCAGTAGCTACATACAAGAAAGCTTAACATGGAGAAAGGATTGATTGTTCTACTGAATGCAAACACATCTGTGCACCAGTCTTATTTTACAAGTGAAATGAACAGTGATAGTGGGAGTGGAAAGGAGGGCTTTCTAAACTACCCAGGAACTAAGTCCACCCAGTAAGGATGCAGGACCTCCACAGGTGGCTGCTTAGGCTGCACACTGCACAATTCAGCAGGTGCCTTTGGCAGGAAGAGGAATAAAAAAAGAATGCACTATCCAGTCACTGAGAAAACGTAAGAAATGTAGGTTAAGTAATTGATGGACAAGTGGGAAAACAGGGAGAAATACATCCCATGGTGGATTTTGTAAAACGTTTGTTGGATAATATACTCCTATTACACAAGCTCTTTGCCCATTACAAGGATATTTTGAGTCTTAGAAGAGCTATATCTCAGAGCTGGAGAAGGACTCAGAGATTAGCTAAACTCTTTCATCTTAACTGGTGAGGAAGCTGAGGCCCCAGGCCACACAGCTAGTAAACAACAGGGACTGGGGTACTAATAAGAATAAAGAAAAACCCATAACAGGCAGAAGACCCTGACACTGACCAAGAGCCCTACCTAGCACTAACCAGCTCTGTACACTCGAGAAGACAATGCCCACTCTGGGCCTACTGTAAATGAAGGAGTTAAACCAAATGGTTGCAAAATTTTACTCATTCTACTCTAAGCAGGAGAGACAAACTCAAAAATTCAATCTTATACAGGTGGTGAAATGATGGCAAAAACTTTTAAATCAAATCAAAATGAGCTTTCTCTTAATAATTCAATCAGATTCTCCCAATAAGGTGATTATTTTTAACATGAATTAATCCTTCACTTTCTTATTAAAAATGTCTCTGGAAGAGAAGAGATATTCTTATTCTGAGGTATTCTGAGCATAGCATTTATCTATGAAACCATATAAATAAAGGGAATATAACACCATTTGTGTATTTGTCTTCTAAATAAATTGAAACTCATTGTGTGTGGTTTTCTTTGTGACTGAGCTATGTTTATTTTTCCTTGGTGTTTATATTAGACATTTTGAATGCCTATATGATGATATGTCTATAAATAGTGTTTATTGCAAAAAAACCATTTCCTCAAGCATAAAACTTCTGGATACTGTACTTACACAGGCTACATAGACATTGTATATAGATCGATCAGTGCTAAAACATCTTTTCTGTCAAATATCATGTCTTGGGATGATACTACACAGCAAATAATCATGCTTTAGTGCCACAGGAAAATAGATAAAAAGAAAGGGATGCTGCCCTATGACCCACAAATAGCAATTTGTCACACTTCCATTGACTTCAAAGCTCAGTCCTCCAGAGGCATTTTCCCTCTTTTCAGTAATATTTGTTTTAATCATCAAGACTGAAAGAACCATATCAAATAAGCAGTGTTTTGTGTGTTATAAAAACATGATGGGTAATCTTCCCATGTCCTTCCTTTAAAAAACTTTTCCATGTATAAGAATCATCAGGGAAGATGGACTGTCATTCAAAACCACCTTTTGAGTGCTGTCCTTTTAATGCTGATTTCCACACCAAACATTGAAGGTGGAGCAGACACGTGGACTGCCCAGTGCTGCCTGTCCTCTTTCTGCCTGCTCGCCATCTCAGTAAAGAGGCAGGTATGCATGTCTACTGGAGTTTGAATAAACCGTTTCCCACATGGGAATGATAACCTTCAAAGTTCACAAGTGCTCATCTGGGGCATGGGATGCCAGGCACCCTGATCTCTGGGAGCAGTTCTCTTACAGCCCAGTCTTTCTACTGGGGCCGTGTGCACCCATTTGTTACAACAACCTAAAGGGGCCAAGAACTCAAAAGAAATCCTCAACTCAAGCAAAATGCATTCTAGCCCCAGTTTTTATAACTTCTATAGTCTGGATAGGTTGTCGGTTGAAGAGTGTTGAATGTCAGAACACTGATATCTTAGTCTGGGGGAAGGGCAAGTTATGGGAGTTACACAACATTCTGTTTGGAATGTTCCAGAAATATCACTAGAATATGCAGATACTTATTACTGCTGATAACTAAACAGATCCAGAATACAGTGACATGCTTATGTCTTACTTGTGTAAAAAATTAAAGTGTGGGAAGTGGTTATAATGAAATAAGGAAAAAATGGGGGGGAATATGCTAAGATATCAAGTTGAAGTCATCAGTTTGAGAGGTGGCTTTAGAGTGCTTTTATGACCTGCTGGTTTGCAGGTGCCGTTTGATTTTGATTTTGATTTTTTATGTACTTTGTAAGTACTACTTCCTTTTTTTTAACTTACCAGGGTAATTACTTTTTCATTTATTTTTATTTTTTATTTTATTTTAGTTGTTGCTCAAGTACAGTTTTCTGTCTTTTAGTCCCATCCCATTCCACCCATGCAGTGCTCCCCACCTCCCTCCCATTTCCACCCCCCTTAGTTTTTGTCCATGTGTCCTTTATATTTGTTCCTATAATTCCTTCCCTTTTCCCCCTGAAATTCCCTCCCCTCTCCCCTCTGGTTACTGTCAGCCTGTTTTCTATTTCAATGTCCTTGGTTATATTTTGCTTGCTTATTTGTCTTGTTGTTTAGGTTCCTGTTAAAGGTGAGATCATATGGTATTTGTTTTTCATGACCTGGCTTATTTCACTTAGCATAATGCTTTCCAGTTCCGTCCATGCTGTTGCATAGGGTAGGAGTTCCTTCTTTCTTTCTGCTGCTTAGAATTCCATTGTGTAAATGTACCATAGTTTTTTTGATCCATTCTTTTACTGATGGGCATCTAGGTTGCTTCCAGCACTTGACTATTGTAAATTGTGCTGCTATGAACATTGGGGTGCATAGGTTCTTTTGGACTGGTGTTTCTGTGTTCTTAGTGTATAAACCTAGCAGTGGTCAAAAGGCACATCCATTTTTAGTTTTCTGAGAAAATTCCATACTGTTTTCCATAGTGGTTGTACCAGCCTGCACTCCCACCAACAGTGTACTAGGGTCCCATTTTCTCCACATCCTCTCCAACACTTGTTGTTTGTTGCTTTGTTTATCATGGCCATTCTGACTGGTGTGAAGTGGTATCTCACTGTAGTTTTAATTTGCATCTCTCTGATAGTTAGCGATATTGAGCATCTTTTCATGTATTTCTGGATCCTCTGTATGCCCTCTTTGGAGAAGCGTCTATTCAAGTCCTTTGACCATTTTTTAATTGGATTGCTTGTCTTCTTAGAGTGGATTCGTGCAAGTTTTTTATATATTTTGGAGATTAAACCTTTGTCTGAGGTATCATTGGCAAATATGTTTTCCCATACAGTTGGTTCTCTTTTTATTTTAATACTGTTTTCTTTGGCCGTGCAGAAGGTTTTTGTTTTGATGAAATTCCATTTGTTTATTTTTTCCTTTATGTCCCTTGCTCTAGGGGACATATCACTAAAAATGTTGCTGCGTGAA
>PVKM010002940.1:0-61086 GCA_004027735.1 Carollia perspicillata
GACCCGGCCGCCTGACTCCACCCTGCTTACCGGTCTGGACAGATGTGTCTATTTTAACTCCTTCGTTGTCCAACTTCCTTACAGTTCAATTTTTCTGTCATTTCTGGTTGTTATTTTGTTTCTAAATTATTGTTTTTCTTATTTTGGCTGTGCGAGGAGGCACAGTGTGTCTACCTACGCCTCCATCTTGGCCAGCCTATTGAAGGTTCTTCAATATACAGTATTCTAAGTAAGCCAATGATCTGTGAAAATTGTTAAACATAAAATACAGTAAATCGTGTAATTTAGTACAGTAAAATTTTTGTTGTAAAGACTAACTTCTGTGTTTTATCATTATTATTATAATTAGAATAGTAACAGTATGGGGCTTTTACTTAGCACAATTGAATATTTTAAATAAACATGAAACCTGTGAGCCATCTACTTCATGTTGCACATATAACGGCATTGTAGTCCTTTTGGAAATTTTGCTTCATCTCCTCCCTTTAAGGTCATAAATTTATTCAATGCAAAATAAATGTGTTGTTGTTTTTGGTATTGATCACAGAACATAAATTTTTATTAGTAAATAGAATGTTTATTTTTTACAATAAATATTTACTGTTTTTTTCCAAATGAAGATAATCGAGTTCCACACAAGGGTCAAATGAAATAATTAGGAGTTATATTGACAGATCTTCTGAAAACAGAAATTACTCTTAATTTTTGAATTAAGACCACCTTCAAATTGATCATGTATATTAATTATATATTAATAACATTAAATTCTATTTCTATCTCCTTAGAAAAATACAATATATCAAATGAAGATGGTGTCTCTACCCTAAGGATGAATTTAAGTTTGGGGAATTGAATGTATTTAATTTTAAAACATCTAGTTTATACAGAAAATACTTGCATATTCTTAAATATTCATTAAATAAGTTTGAGAAAGTTGAGAAATACAAACACTGAGTAAGCCAAGCTAATTACAAGGAGTTTAATTATTGGCAATTTGTTAGAAGCTCATTGGTTATAAAGGAATTGTTGAGGCTCTCATCATAGTAATATAGAAAAACAGGAAAATGAGATGTTAATATATGTGCATTGACAACTAAGAACAAATCTTAATATTTGTATTGTATCTAATATTTTTTCTTCTATGGTACCTAATCTTTATTTCTTTCTGTGATCTAACTGAATGATGAAAACATACATTCGAATAGAAATTTATATGCATTTTTGGAATTTCAATAAAATTAACATCACTCATGTATCTTCCTTTAATTTTAAGTTATCTTGGCTTCTTCTGATACGAATTGTTTCAAAAGATGGTGAAAAAGTAAAATTATCAATAAGTAATATTTATGGTAATGCTAGTTACCAGTGAAAATTCCCTTTACCTTATATTAGTATTATTAAATTAGGCACCAATATATTTTTAATATATTGGAGAAAAGGACTTTTGGGTGAAGCAACAGGCATTATTTTTAACAAGTGGTAGCATCAATGAGGAGAGAATTGTAAGAAATTGAAACTGCCTTTAAAAATCTGTAGGTTGGATTTAGAACATTCCTTGTTTGCCATTTAATTAGTCATTAAAGACCTTAGAGTTTTACTTAAATTTTTCCAAGGCACTAATTTAAATGTGAAACTGTGATACTCTTGTAAGAAGCTGTAGGAATTAGCTCAAAAGTATGCAAAGGAACTGCCAAGCTTCTACATCTTGACTTGATTTGGTAGGGCTCTATTATGTCCAGTCCATATTTTATGGAGAAAATTATATGCTCTGTGAACTTGAGATTATATAAAGTTCCTGAATCTTTCTGCAGTGTCCAAAACCTATATTATTATAGTTTTTATACTCCCTGTAATTTTATAAATTGTGATATATTTAATCTGTAATAGAAATTTAAATTATAGTAAAATTGTAACAGTGAGGGTATACATTACCTAGGTTTTTTAAGGGGATAGCTAGTGCAGAGAGATATCACTAAAAAAATGCATGAGGGAGTATGTTTATGACTGTATATATTATATAGCATCCATAGTGTCAAATTATACTATCATTAAGGTGGATTTAGATGTGGTCATTATATAAGTTCTGCCAACCTTTGTACGAATAATCTTTTCTATCTGAGGAATGAGGAAGCACCCACAGTTCATGAATTTCCACAAAATATGTTGCACTAATCATAATACTCCTCTCTAGGGTAACACAATTTCTTAAAGGACTATAACTTAAAATAATCAAAAAATAAATGAAAGGCAAATATGTCTCTGGGAGATAACCAATTTCTACCTCACTTAAGATATTTAAGATGTTTAAGTGAGATATTTAAGATATTCAGCTATTTTATAGCTAAAAACAATTTTCAAGTGGATTGCAAATGCCATATCGAAACCAAAATATTCTACAATGCCCTCATACAGTCACTGACTGACTTGATAGAACCTTAGATATCCCAAACCTAACTCAAGTCCTAGCTCCTCATTTCTGAGCACCTTGTTTTTTGTCTCTTAAGCGCTGAGTTATTTTACTCAGATCTCAGACACGTCTACCATCGTTAGGGACGTATCTTTTTTCAGGAGTCATACAATGATTAATTAAATCAATCATTTGCTAATAGAAAATATTTGACCTTATGCCTCAGTCTTAGTAATTTAGCTTCTGCCCTCCTGTAGCCACTGAACTCCTACAGCTTATTTTCAAGAAAAGTCCCCACTTGCACCTGCTTCCTCGGTGCCTGATTTCCTTTGACCGGCCGCCCTGCCCCGGTGAACTGTTCCTGGGCCCACTGTACATGTACACATCCGATTGCGTCTTTTTCTCTGAGGAACCCTGACTAATATACGATATGGTTTGAGATACTTCTTATAGCCCAAAGTGTCAACACCCAGTGGGTATAATTTCTTCTACTTTCTCATAGTTGCCCTCAATTTTCATATTTTCTTGGAGATTCATGCTCTAATACTTTCATACTTGTTATCATCTGAGTGTGAGGTATATTGATGCAAAAGATGGGGAATCACCACTAAACTGCTAGAAAATGTTAGAGGTACAAAGTCGGGAAGAGGGCCTCTCGTGAATGTGCTGCCAGGCAGTAGAATAATGACTGAAGACTGGGCAACATAGACTCTCTGTTGTGCTCTAGCGAACCTCATTGGGGATTGACCAAAAAAGGCAAATAAAACCATCATCAAAAGTGACAAAGATATAGTCATTTTTTTCTGGCTTGCTAATTTCTTTTTTTGTTTCAAGTCAGTTATTTTAAACTGTGGTAGCTAAACCAAACATCTAAATATTATGTAAAGATATTCTAAATCCAGAAAGAATTCAGAGATGAAATTAAAAGCAGGAGCCATATTGTTTGATATAAAGCTTTTTAGAGCATGAACGGAGGACTAAAACATGTTGAATTTTGTCATATGACCAGTTTTATTTTATATATTATCCCACATATAATCCAGTTATATATATATAAAACTATTAATTGGCTCTCCGGAGAAAACTGTTTTATGTGAAAAGTCATATATTAAAAAAAGGACTGAAGGAGATATGTTTTAAAACATGTTTCCAAAAATAAGATGGAATTGCATGACAGAATGGATGGAAAGAGTGAAGATACATTATCTTCTGTTATTAAAAATGATTATATTTAATGAGAGGCCATAACAACGCTACCATCGAACTGAAATAGTACTTTATGAGCTGAACATTGATCACCTTCTTGCTCATATCAGGCCGGTCATGATTTTTGATCACTCTTTCAATCTGGTTCCCTTACTGATCACTTACTTACTCCTGAAAATGTGTCCCCTTTTTAGTTTTCCTTGGACAGTAATTGAACTCCTCTGCCAGCTTGTCCCCTGGGTCCTTTGCTTCTTTTTATATGTCTTTGTCATCTCGCCCCCTTTCAGCCACCTTCGATCCATCGTGGACCCCAGTATTGCAATGATATATGGTTTACCTACCTCAACCTGACTTTCCCACTGTGGAACTACTTAACCAGTGTCCCAGACTAGTTAAGTTAACAAAACCACCTTTGATCTTTTACTCTCCTTTATTCTGTAGATCCATTCTGTCATGTAATCCAATCATTTTTGGAAACATTGTGTATTTACATTTACTTTTTCAACTCTCACATCCCCATTATTCAGCCATATGTATACCAATGTGTTCCCGGATTGCTATCGGAGATCCCTAGTGATTTTTCTTGAATCTAGCTTGTCCCAACTTGCAATTTTTTTCCAAATGAATTTTAAGACATTAATTAAACTGTTCAGTTAGCATGCACTAAATTCCCACTATTTTCAGAATAATCTATTTGGCATTATATAACATACAAAACCAAAGAATACAGCAAGAGACTTAACCTTCAAGGAGGGTTCCATTTGTTGGTAGAATACTATAAATTCACAAATAGCTAGACAATAAAATTGAATGCGTAAAATTGTATAATAGATATACATGGACAGATTTCTAAATAAGTTATAATATCAAGGAAGGGGGGAAATGTTAATTTCAATAGACTTCTAGAACCTGTGTTGCATTTAAACTGGCAGAATTTTAAAAAAATTCAGAGTATAAGAGTCCAAGTATAGCAAATGCAGAAATTGAGTGCAATATTTTAGAAAGCCTTTGAATAAGAAACTAAAGGTAGAACATGATGGTTGAGGCCAAGCCATTGAGTGGTCGAACATGGACAGACCGATAAATATGTTATGCCATAATTATGATAAGTACGTACATACATAGATGACAGCAAAAAGAGATATCAATAGAAGGTGAAATAAATGATAGATCAATGTATGGAAGAATGGTAGATATTGAAAGAACATTATGCTTAAAGATGAAGAAATTTACATGGCTCAAGGAGAGATTTCAAGGAAATTACTTGGAATAACTTCTGTTTTTCTAATTATATTAGATTGCGATGTCACCTGCTGATGTTTCACTAAAAGGGCAGGGACTGAGGATTTGCCCAGACATTAAATTCAGAGGAAAGTTTCCAGAGGTTATCTTCTTTTTTAGGTGATAAGAGTAAGGTAAGGGTGCATCCACTTAGAGATACTTTTTGTTTGTAAGTGAGCCCTTGAGAAGATGAGCTAGTTTCCAATAAGGGACCTGTGGTTCATAGACTGAAGTAGGTGACATTTCACTGAGGACAATATCACAGAACTGATTAATTTATTTTTCTGCACTTCAATTTCATTTTCTTAAATAAATTATAATATGGTGTATCTCATCCTTTAGAAATCTCTCACACACAATGCAAAATTTTTATTTTTACTCGGTAAATATTTAAATGAATCTCAGTGGTTTTACAGATTCTTAAGAGTCTATTTAACAGAAAACTCATTCTTGATTTAATAATAATTTTTTTCATTTTATCCACTCAATTCACTCATTTTTATTGATTCATACTCTGACAAACTCCATATGGAGAGATTTAGAAACCAACCTTCCAATTCAAATGAGATGTTTTGCATTTTCTAAGTCCTGTGTTTAAAAGACAGCTTTTTTTTGAGAACAACACTTTCATTCATTATAAAATTCTGGTCTCATTTTTGTATTTTTAGCCATGATATTTATAGCCAAAATCATTTTCTAGTGAAAAAAAATTCTAAATCCAGTAATGTTAAAGTCCATCAACCTGAAAGTTAGACTTAAAATTTCTAAGCGATATGAATATTGAATAATATTTACTGTGATAGATGTCTGTCTATCTCCATTTTACCCAGTATGATCATATATTGGACTTAAAATAAACAGCATTTTTCCAGTCTTTCAACAGTAGCCAAAGTGTAGGGTAAGGAAAGATTGTGCTACAAATATTTCCAGTAGAATAGCTCATTAGGAGTTATCTATGAAACCTCTATAATGTGCTTTGGATAGTATAGAGCAATAGGGCAAGGCGGCACTGTGGGTTTTCAGCCTTCACTGAACTTTATGCTTCCATTTAACTGGTATTGCTAGAAAACACTTTTATTATCTTTGGCTAATCCATGGTCCCCAAAACATAATTATGGATTCCATTAGACCTTATAAATAATTCTGTACTTCCAGTCTCCAGCAATAAAATCAGCAGTGCCATTCCTTTCGGCTATCAAATGAGTATTGCTTAGAGAAAAATTCCTTGAAATGATTTATTCTTAACATTAATGCAAAACAATCGAATCGATCTAGTAAATGACTGACGTGCTAACCCTCTGACCATTTATTAGGGCAGTGTCTGCACATGACTGACCGAACAGATCTTTGCAGAGCACAAGACATGTGCCTGCTCTTTGCTTTCCTGATGGATTTGGATTGCTGCACAGTCATTCAGCTTAAAAGTCTGTCTTAGAGGCTAGAAAGGGCTCCTGGCAGGGAGCCACTCTGGCAAGCTCTTCTGTGTTGTGGCCTGTTTGGTTCAGCCGTAGAGACGAGGATTAAGATAGAATCATAGGAAATCCTATTGAGGTAAAGGCCTCCTGGATAAGAACAGGGAAAACTAATTTAAGCCTCTCTACTCCTTCAGCATAACCTTTTAAAATACTAGGTTACGGTGTGTTCATTTCACTTGTGATTCTGATATAAGATACTAATGGAAATGACATTTAAAAAGGGACAGACTTTTGTGTATAAACTGTACCTGGCATGTCTTAAAAGTACCTTTCCAAGTGGGCCTCAAATGTGATAACATTTTTTCAGGTTGTGCGCATAGATTAGAAGCTGTTAAATTCTAAGTTTGCCGAGATAAGCATGTCCAATCGCTATCTCTTACAGGACAGAGTTTTGAAATGTTGATTTGTAGATTAAAATATTAACGGAGCACTGTTATGGATATCATCATTTTGTTGTTGCTATTTTAATGGAGATGAAACCTTAGAAAGGCATCTGTGTTTTCACTTGGCCTTTAAAACGCCCACTGTGATACCACCAACCTTAGGAAGAAAAGAGGACGATTTAGCTAAAAGGTCACCTTGAAACAGTGAATTGGATCCCTTGAGCTCGTTCCCCCTGCGTTTTGGTCAGTCGTGGATGAGGGGCCCTCTGACCTAACAGTGACACTGACACCAGTTATTTGCCCCTCACACAGCCTTATTATTATAGAATAAGCCTCATTTTGCAGATAAATTTACAAGGAGCTGAGAGAATTTAAATGGCTTCTCCAAAGTCATGGAGTCAGCCAGTGAGGGAGCCAGGAGATGAATTAAAAGCCTGGAAATCTACTTGTGTTTTCTAGTGGTGTCAGTTATAAGTGTAGCTCAGCCTGCTCTTAGGAACTGAGAAAAGAACAGAAAGGAAAGAAACAATTCTTAGAGCTTGGCAGAAATACCCCTGATGCTTTGAAATGAAGGCGAGGCTTCAGATTCCAAGGGCCCAGATGTGTGGCATGCAATGAAATGGCCCCCGGCCAGACACCGGACGCCCCATCCAGGGCAGGCTCTGCCCTGGTGCTGGGAGGGGAGTGGGGGGGAGGGGCAGCAATTGGCTGGTGTGTCCAATAAAATGAAAAGGCCAAAATGTTGCTTGCTCAGCTAACTTGCCATTTTAACCAAACTTTTGGAAGCCATAGTTAATGAAAATATCTTAAAAAAAAACCCATCTGAATAGTTGCTGTATGAAATAGGCTGGAAAATGGGAAGGGAAAGACAAGCAGAAGGAATGATATCGTGGGTCTGGGTGTCCTTCCGGCTGCAGTGAGAATATCTCGGCTCAGGGGAAGTTTCCGGAGAAGGTGACGGCTTCTTAGGGGCAACTGTCCTGGGGTTCTTTTTCCAAGTGTGTCTACATTTTGAGAGGCTTCGCTGATGAGGAGACGAGCAACAGACTTGTAATGGAGAAAAAAAAATCAAAATTAACATTTTTAAACACCAAATATGTCCTCTTTTTTTGAGGAGTAGCTCATGTTCGATGACCTCAAAATGACTTCAGACTCGTCCAGGAAGAACCTGTCCCACTTCATGGCTCTTCCCTACTTCATCTCTCTCTCTCTTCCTCTTTATTTTGGTGTGTGGTTGGGGGTGGTAAGGGGGCAAGGGGAAAGGTGAGATTGCCATTTTAAAGTTTCAGCTTATGTTCCATGTTTTTCTTAAATGAATAAAGCATACAGAACAGAAAAAAAGTAAATCTACCCAGTCGTTGAAATACACATTTGTTATGTGGTATAAAGTTCAATGTTGTTCATCATCAGTACGAAATGTTTTTAGCTGACGCAGTGTTTGAGCATCATGTGTGTGTGCTACATTTATCTTGTTTTCTATTTAATGAGTGATTAAATGGATTGAAAGATGGCTGATACTGCTGGCAGGTATGCATATGTTCTACTCAGACATACTTGAATAATGAGTACATGCTGAATTTGCCAAGAGTGTGCAATCACTGCTTTCTTTGATGATAATCGTCTGCCTAACAGAAAGTGGGGAAAAAGATGTGGATGCCTCTTACTCTTTAAACCAAGTTGGTAAGAAGACCATGTAAGAGAATGCTTTGGAAAACTAACTGTGGGTCTCTGTGGCCCAGGACACAGAGACCAGAGCCTGCTTTTCCCGGCACCGTCTGGACAGAACCTTCAGTTCCGGTCAGGCGCAGAGTAGGGAATGTGTGCAAGTGGTCAGGGAAGAGCTGTCGCGGGAACTCCACTGCAGGCGTGTCAGTGTGTGTGCACAGAGTCTTCGAAGTGGATGAGATGAAAGTTCAGGTGTGAAGTTCGACCTTGGCTGCCTGCAATTTGGGAAAACTTAGGAAGTATTTCCAGCCTCATAATTTCTGTTGTATTGTGACACATACATACCCACCATGTCTATGTTTGTGCTCTCAATATCTATGCATCAGAAGAAATACCTCTGTACTACGAAATGTTACAATAAATTTTCATGTAATAAAGATTCTGCTTTATGCTCATTTGCTCATATTTATGGTTAACCTTTACCTATAAATAACTGAATTCAAAAATTTAATGAGAATTTTCAAATTGCCTCAATCAAAAAAACTGGAATGAATCCATTGTGTGAGATTGCCTGTGTAATCATCGAAGAGATTTTTTCCAAACATAATGAGACAGTTAACTTGTAATTAAGCTTTTGCTGCTTGCTTTTTGTACTTTTTTGATAATTATTAGATTTAAACAAACCTCTTACTTATGCTATATCTAATTTGATTTGAAATATTTATTATAATAAACATAATTTTATATTATTCAAATAAAATTTTAGTGTATTTACCCTCTAACCATAAAGTTATTACATTTTTTAAAAATATTTGATTTATTTATCTTTAGAGGGGAAGGGAAGGAGAGAGGGAGAGAAATATCAATGTATGGTTGCCTCTCATGCATCCCCTGTGGGGAACTGGCCTGCAACCCAGGCATGTGCCCTGACTGGGAATCGAACCACAGTTGTTTGGTTCACAGGCCCGCGCTCAATCCACTGAGTTACACCAGCCAGGACAAGTTACTACATCTTTTAAAAATGGTATAGGATAATTCTTTAATTGTCTTTCACTCAACTGAATGAACAATTGAGATTTGAATTTTAGAGTTAGTTGGGCAAGGACATCCGTACTTGGGGAAGATGGGAGAAATGGAAGGGCTTCAATATATACACATGCGTTCTCCTCTCCATTATGCAACTGCTCACTCATAGGTGGCCGGCCGGTCAGTGAGTCGTAGGCAGAAGTAATTCCAAGAATAATGGGGGGGGTGTATGTCAAGACCACTACCTAATGTCAAGACATAATTTCCTCACTAACCAATGTGCTATGGTATCCAAAGCTCATGGTTTATTGGTCCTTCCTTCCTAGGGAAAAAATATTGACTAGCAGTTTGATTTCTGTTTGATATTCCTTACTAATAAAACAGACTTTGTTAACTTCAAAATGCAACACTTGGAATTTGTCAGTTTTCTTTGCTGTTCTTTATCTAACTCAATAATGGCGTTAATATTTTATGCAAGCTAAATGTTTCCTTTTCATATAAAGGAACACAGGCCAGTGGAGCATGTACCTAACCCTTGAGGTGAAGATAGTTCTTATGCCCGTTGTCCCTTTATTTTCAGTCTGTACAGCTTGGATTTTTATCTCCACTGACAGTGTGTGAACAGTACCTCTAGGCTTCATTTTCATCAACATGTTCCCTATCTCAGCAACAGGACAGCTTGAAGTGTTGCACTCCAAACTCCAAACACACACAGGCACCAGCTGCCGAGTGCCAGAATCACCAGCGGCAGGTGACGAGGCATTGCAGGACAGACGGCGGTGAGAGATCATCGCTGTCCTGCAAAGCAAGATTCAAGAAGCTTTCTCGGCTATCTGCCACATGACAGATTGGCTGGAAACACATGCTGTGGAATGGTCATTCTCCTTTGCACTCAAACATGTAAACAATGACTTCAGCGTTCCTCTACAGATGAATCAAGAAAGGCACGCAGAAAGCACACATTCAGTCTATGTTGCGGAAACTCATGGACAGGGTTCTTATTTTCTAGCTGCACATATCTCCTTTTAATGGTGATTTGACATGATTTGGGGAATTTCATACCATCGTAAGTAATGCTTAGACCGAAGATACTTTGTTGGGCTGTTCTGAGAGGAATTTAAGAGTTCCATTCTGTTGGCTTCTCCAAACAAAACCACCCTGTTTTAAGAGTGTCTAAATATCTCATGGAGTGAACCCTGGCTGGGTTTTCTGCCTGCCCTTTACGTGTTTTATTTCTAGGTTAATGTTGACATCATTTCTTAAGGGTTTGGGTGTGACTGCCCAGAAAGGGACTCTCAGACTGCCTCGTGTGAGCAGCTCGCCCCTGGAATGACCTGTGCTACCAACAGTAGCCCTTTCTCCCTTGGCCACCTTAACATAATCAGCTGGGAAAGCCAGGAGGAATATGTCTCGAGACTCTGTAGAAAGCTTCCTGGTGTGCCTGCAAGGTAACTGCAAGTGTCTTAATAAACAGAGAAACAGAAGTCTAACATAACTCAAGATGAAGTGGTAAGAGACCAAAGAATTATACAGAGAGTTGAGAAGAGATTATTACAAGGTGGGGCAAAAGTAGGCTTATGGTTGTGAGTATGTGAAATACAGAGTTTATTCTAGTGTATTATTAATGATTGCATCCTTTGTGATACGAAAACCTGTAAACCTACTTTGGCCCCACCTTGTGTATTTGGTCAGAAGTCCACTGTGAAAGTAAACTCACATTTTTGGTGAAGAATTTAGAACTGCAACATTTAATAGTTTTCATAATTTAGTTGCTGTCTCTACATAATAGTGTTCAAAGTTGTAAATGGAAGTCAATCTCAGACCTTGGTTCTCCTCTCACACACGTGCAACAGAACGGCTATTTCACAGAAAGGGAGAATGACCTGCTCAGATACTTACTTCCACTCTTATTTTTAAATATCTGTTTCAGCAGGTCTCTCATAGTAACAGTTCTGTCTTCCATGATTCCTATGGATAACTGTTATTTATTTTATTAACTTGAATGTATAATAAAATTATTTTTTGATAGCACTTGACATATATAATATTCTGCTTAACAAACCAAAAATACAAAGAATTTATTTAGGTAATTTAGATTTTTCTCTCCAAGTCTAAGACGGCGGATTTGTGTCCCATTTGTTGATACAAAAGCTATATCTGGCTTGAAAAATGGCAAAATCTCTTTATGTAAAACCCACATACGTCACTACTTACACACTGCTTCTTTCTAACATTCAGGAGAAGCCAAAACATAATGTTTACATAATCCTGTTCATTTACTTTAAAATACCCACAAAAAGAAATGTGACAGCATTGAAACAGCAATACTACTATTTAGATATGTTTTCCATGAAAATCAAACTAAGTTATTTTTCCCAAAAATATTCCCCAAAGAAAACAGAACTTTACCTTATCGTGGTAACTTGGGAATTCTCCATGAAAGCTTTTAAAGTGCACACAGAGTTTAAAAGGTGTATTACAGTATATTACTATTCAAAATGCCTTTAAACTATTTTAAAATTCCAGTGCTGCACCTGAATGTTCCATGCAACACTCTTAATTGCCTTGCAGCTCCTCTATAATTCTGGATTGGAAAAAAAGCAAAAGTGTAGCAGGAAGACTAAAAATTTATTCCTTCATGCTATAATTCATAAATATAAGATCACAATTATGTCAGCACAAATTTTTGTATTTTCATTGGAAAAAACATATTCAAAAGGCTTTTACTATAGGTTGTATCCTCCATTGAGCAATTTGTTACTAAATAGAATGTAAGTTTCCACTTGATAAAATTGCTTATGGTCTAAAAGTCCCACTTGTAAGGTAATTTCTACATTAAAAGGGTCCTAAAACTTGAATACAAACATCATCTAATAGCTAGTATCCAGGGTGAAATATCTCACTTGTACTTTAATAGAAAATAATTGAGCTTCAGCCTGATTTAATTATTCCAAAATATTTATAAGGAAATGTTAACATATATTTTTAAAGAAATAGTTACTGGGTTGCAATCAAATACTGGTAGAACCTGGGTTCACAAATTATTTCAGGTAACAAGAAACTCATAAATGTTTGAACTGCAATTGTCCTTATCTTTCTTTTCTCTGCACTGAAGTAAGGGTGTGAGTGTACACACGCATTTTTAGTGGGTGACAATAAAGGAAATCTGAACATACAGGTTCTCACAAGGCTACCTGTAAAAGATTGAATTCATGTCATGGCCTGAATCTAAACAGCATTTTCCAGGGCAAGTAATAAATAATAGTAGAAATATCATATGTTTGGTATTTCCAGAAACAGAATATAAAACAAGGTGCAGACTTCTATTATTGTTATTTTATTTTATTTCTTTTATTTAGAGGGGAAGGCCCTGAGGGTGAGGCCAACTTTCTCTTCTTTTTCCCTTGAAGATGGGATTATCGCCCACTTTTCCCCTTCCTTTTTACTCCTATTAGCTGGACGGTCTTTCACCCGTGGCCACTCTGTGTGACCAGCCCGGGGAGTGGAAGCAGTTAGACCTAATCCCCACTCCCCGGTGGCCTCTTAGGAAAACGACCGAGTCTCTGCATTGTAAAGTTTTACTGCTCAGCGCCATGGAGAAACACATAAAGAACCAAACTATTTCAAATAAAAAGGGCAAAAACACTTACACTGTGTATTTTAAGAGTTAAGAACAGAATCTGGAGTCATGTCGCCAAGTTCCACTACTTAATTAGTTTTGTTGCTGTGGTCAGGATGGTGAACTGCTCCTTTTTCTCTGCAGTACCAAGACGGTCATCATACGCCCGCCTCACGTGACAGCGTGTGGATGAAATGAAATCGTGCCTGGGCAGTGCTCAATACCGTGCCTGGCTGTTCCATGTGTTTATTTCTTCTTTCATTAGAACAAAACAAAGCCACAGTCCCTAGGGCTTAGCCATTCCTACGTACTTCCAAAGGGAAAATACAAAAGATGACTTTTTTTAATATTCAGGTTAGCATTTCATTAAAATGGAGTGTGGAAGAAATCTACCACAGTCCCAGGGAAGTTCCAGGACAGCTGAAGATGCATAGCATCTGAAAAGCCCGTTCGACTTATTTTTGGGGGCTTGCATTGCTGGAGTTAGCAATAATAATAACAAATATTATTATTTTTAGACATGAACTGATAGTTACATTTGTATTAATCTGAAATTATAAAACAGATGCACCAGTTCATACTTGTGCAACGTATGACTGTACAGATAAAAGAACGCTGTGTCAGCAGGTACTTCTGTGTTGTGACAAGTTGTTTCTGATGGCAGAGTAACTAAGTGAAATGGAAAAAAAACGTGGTAATAATCAAAAAACATGATGTACTTTACTGCCACTGGCACAAAATGGCTGCCCACAATAATCATTCATTCACGTATTTATCCATTAATGCCCACTCTGTCCAAGGGCGCTGAGATGATGAAGAATGGTGATTAAATCATTGTATCAGAGTTTAAATGTTCAGGATCCACTGACAATTAAGTAGTAAAATTGGAGGTTATTGTGAAGGTATGAGTATTTCTTATAGCATTAGGACACCAGCTGAGTTGAGAGTAACAGTAAGAAAGGCTGAAAAAGTAATCAGGGGCAAATTCTTTAAGGATCACATTGGATATCTGAAGGAGTTTAGACTATTTATTTTGGGGGGGCATGTGTATGTATGGCAGACTATAGGATGCATGGGAGGGAGGTTTGGGGAAGGAGGTTAGTGATGGGACCTATATACATTTCAGAAAAACTCCAGGCTGCAGTATGCAGAATGGCAGGGTAAGGGTAAGATAAGCAAAAGTAATATGAAAGTAATCTAGTTTAGAATGGATATAAAGATGGTAAAAGAAGAAAATGGCATTCATGGACTGGAGGGATCAATTCTAAAAGTGATAATCAAGTAGAAATTACCAGTCACAACTACAAATGGATAAAAATAGATACATTTAAGATTATGTTTTTCTGAGTGTGGGATTTATTTGGCAAAGTCAGGGAGAAGCAGTCCATGGGGACCATTAGGTCCCTGTTCAATTGCAGAGTGAGTGGGAAATGTCACCCGTGGAGAACATACACGTGGGCACTTGAGACAGGAGACATAAAAGCCATAAAAGTTCCACCTGATTCACAAGCTGCCTTCACGATGGCTCCAATTATGTTATTACTTAGGGAAGACGGGACAAAGGACTTGTGCCATTTCAATCTCATATAACCAATAGCTGGTAACAGAAGATGTTTCAGTTACCAATTCCCTCCCCCCAAAATAAATCCCTTATGGCTTGAAATAACAACAATCACTGAGTTTGCTTACAGATCTGCACTTGGTTGTATAGGGTTCCATACAGATGGGTCCTATCTGATCCCCAACGGTTGATGATGTGAAACCCTCAGGGCTGGGTCACCTGAGGCTGTTTCAGATTTCTTAGCTTGGTTTCTCCAGCAGAAGCCCTCAGGACAGTCTGACTTTTTATGAGGCTTCTCAAAAATCGGAGGCCAGTGTTCTGACAAATATAGTGGAAGCTCTGAGGCTTCTTCTGAGTAGACTGAGAGGTCTAAGAATGTCACTTCTGCTCCTTCTATTGATTAAACAAGTCATTAAGGCAGGGAATTAGGCTCTGTCTTTCAAGATAGAAGGAGGAGAAATCTTTCTGGCCAAGATTTTACTCCGGCACTTGAAGTTTATGTTTTTTTAACTCTTTCCCCCTCAAAGGACAATTATTCACTATTGCCATTTTCAGGAAATAATAGGATATATCTTAACAAAACTAACTACAATGCCATTTATTTATTCTAAGTTATGGGCCAGAAGTTGACCTGGACTGATTTTACTAAGGAAAAAACTATAGTTCTTTGTAAACATTTACCAACTTGTTTCTGTTAAAAGTGAGAGAATGCGAGGAAATGTACCTATTAATAATTGCTGTGGGTAAACTGTCACATCGCAAGGAATCTAAACATTCTGTTAGTCACTTTAACATGACTAACAGAGATAGGTATCCAAAATGGGAGGGGAAAAATGCAAAAGAAAGGGTAAGATCTGGAACTTGTCCCTGATGAAATGAGGAACCAGAAAGACACAGGCTCCCTGTTTTGTACAAATGGTGGTGATAAGGACAAGGCCTGGGTGATGAGCGATTGCCTGGAGTCAGAGCTGTTCCTCAATGATGGAATGCAGTTAGTCAGGACTATTTTGTTTTAAAGAGCGTGGCAGGGGCCAAGTTCCCTGGGAGCACGTAAAGTTTTCAGGAGTCCTGGGCCAGGGAGCTGGCGGGGGTTTGGGTCGTTGTGCAACCTGGCTGTCTCTGCCATGCATGTGTTAGGGCCGAATGCTTGCTGCATTAGAAGGAAAGGAATTTCCCCAGCAGTAAGCAGTTTTCACTCTTGGAATTTTCTTCCAGTGGCTTTTAAGTAGAGTAAGTGTCAATTGTTAGACAGTTGATTTTTGTTCTGGAGTTTTGATATGATCGACTACATTAAGGACTAAATATTCTTAAGTCACAATTTTAATTTATGAAAAAAGCATATTTAGACATAAAGTAGACACTTTTTAAATATTCGTGGAAGAGAAACACAATTGCTCTAAGCTAGTCTTTGTATAATTTTGAAGACCTCTGTAGTTCCATTCAAACAGTATATAAAAGATGTATAGATTCTTTTTTTAACATTTTCAAGAAAGTAGAATATAGTGGAGTCTGTTTCCATTATTGCTGCTGGAATGAGAAATAATGATTTTTTAAAAATATGAATACAATAATTTCATTAAAGTTATAACCAAAGATGTTCTACACCAAAACAAATTTTAGAAATTAAAAAAAAATGTTTCATGTGAAAATGCTTTATTTATGTATTCAGGAATACTATAGATACAAAATTAGAGAACTGTTTCAGCTCCTGTGTTGAATTATTGAAATATGTACAAAGTTAACTGCCCTGAGGTCATATCTAAGCAGTTCACTAAATCAACATTATATTAATCTTTGTTTATTCTCCTGATACTTGAAGATTAAGCAAAGAACATGCCTCGGGTCTAAGCTTAATGTCAGCATTAAAAATTAGCAGGAAGAATGGATCCAACAGGAAGACATATTTAAAAGTAAGAGAGATAACAGTACACAGGAAGAAAGGATGTCAAGAAGACAAACAATAAAATTCAAAACAGAAACATTATAGGACACACTTCTTTACCTCACACTTAGGTGCAGACTTATGAGCTGTTTGTTAACCTCCAGGGAACCTGTGAGCTTTAAAGTTTGTGAACTTTAAAGTTTGAATATCTAGATTATAGTTACAGTTTTAAAGAAAATCAAAGACCAAACTGTTTACCCAGACATCATAAATTAATGTAATTTCAACCTTTTTAGTTAAGTACTGGCAATTGAATATCAAAAAATTAAATGAAAAATACATACAAACCTACATAAATCTAAGTTGGCTTCAGAAGATCAAATTTGGTTTCTCCTACTCATGGAAAGACTGGGTGTAACTTCTTTTGACTCATTTAAATCTATAAAAATAGTCTGGTTTATACATGCACAATATGTTCAATCAGTTATCCTCATTACTAATTTCCTCAATGTTTGCACTTTGTTTCAGTGGCAATGGGAAGGAAATACACAATCAGAAATATTTTCAGTTCACCAATTGCTAAAATATCTCTTTATGTGATATAAAGTCCAGGCAAAATCTAATGCACAACATTTCCAACCCATGGAATTATTTTAATCATTAAGAAAAAGGACAGCCTGCATCTTGTCAGCTAAACTGTAAGGGACTTGAGACTAGAAATCAAGTCCTAGCAAGTTCTGCTTCCCTTGATAACCATCTGCCTTACTCAGAGAAGATGGTGGTCACTATTTATTGACTTGGGTAAAATCGTGATGTGGTCAGTTTTATGAAACCATTGACAATGGAAATCAGGCTTTTCAATGGATTGCAAGGAAAGCAACCAAGAACCCACACGGGGGACATCGTGATATGACAAGATGATTTATTTGTGTGGAAATAGAAACTGCTACCTGGGTCGTCAATGTCCCATCTCCCTTTGTCCCACCATGGAAAAAGTGCAACCATGTCCTCAGCAAGGCCAAACCAAAGCCAGTGTCCCGAGTTTCCGCTTCATACTAAAGCTTAGTCTTTTCCGGTGCATGCCGTCTGCCGCAAGCCCTGGTAGCTGCCAGACCAACATAGTCACGTGCTCCTAGCCGAGAGACAGCGCAGGGCTACACAGGGCAAGTGCATTCCTGGGTGTGGGGGAAGAAAGAATGAGGGGTGGGGCCTTCTTTTCTCCCCTAGGATTATATTAGCGTGGGTTTGGGATGGACCGGGTGTTTTTCCAAAGAACCAATGAACTTCCTGAGCTTGGGATGGGCTTTTGTTGGTCCACCTCCTACTTTTACTGACAGGCTCCCACGGTCAAGCTCCTTTCCCTGTGCCCTAGACAATCCAGCACTGGAGGGGGAAGGGAGGAGTGGTAATTCCTTTGGCTGAGCAATGCCGTGATCCCCTAGGGCACGAGACTGTAGATTCCTGGCGAACTCAAGAGGCTAATGTTCCCCAGTTGATTAAGTTCAATGTCTAATTCCCTTTGCGTCCCTCTCCTTTCTTATAATTAGCTAGTTAGCTCCGGTAGCAAAACCATCATTATCACATTAAATTCGTAACCTGAGAGAACATTTGCTTCTGTGGGAGCGAACTGAAGTAGGCAGTACTCGCAGAACTACCAGATCCCAGCACTCAGGTACAAAAAAGTAAAAGATTGAAAAGAACGCAGCTATTTGGAGTGACTGCTCAGGAATTTCGAATGCTATGTTTGTGCTTCAGAAGCGGCCTGAAAAGATCTAGAGAACCTAAGAAATGATTGATTTCCCAAATGTTATGGTAGCATCTCTGTTTCATGAAGAGCATCGCAATTGAATTATGAATATCTTGGGTGATTTTTACATTTTATGTAATAGATTTTCTTCTGCCGGATACTATGAGATGGAAGAGCAGGGATAGGGGCTGTAAATATGCCCTCTTTCCATGGATCTCCCAAAGCCTGGCTAAGGAAACTCTGTCTACTCAACTTCCTTTTATTTCTGGCAGAAACTTGTTTTTTTTTTTTTTTTTTTACTAATTATCCCCAGCTGTACCAGGTTCTGTACTTCTTATTTTTAACTTTAACATCTGTATACTTCTTGTATGGGATATTAGGTCTTAAAATGGGGAATCTTTCGGGAGGGGTGAGTATAATATGATTGTCTAGAAGGAAAGAAATTGAAAACTTGAAGGTGAATGACCGTCCCTTCTATTCTTCCTATCTGTTGCCAGTCAACTGCTTATAATCATTGTATTGGTATTTGCCTACAGTAACAATGGAGCAGACTCTCTCAAATATCAAAATTTTTGATATAATTCATTTAAAATTTTTCTCTATTTTTAAAATATTTTTCTTTCCAAGAGAATCAATGTGCCAACAGCTAATTTTTAATTCACCACTGTCCCCATTATGCAGATTTTATCCCCGGTGCTCCAGGTCCTTTAGAGGACACTCTACACTCCCTAGTGAATGATGGCAGTAGAACTATAATAACTAAGTAAGATAACAAGGATGTAAACGCAAAGGGTACATAGGAGATTGTGGTGAGTTTTGACGTGCTATACACCTGCTCACTTTGTGTTTGCCCTGGGTGACATTATCTTTTGCAACACTTTCATCATTCATACTTAAGTAAATATGGGAGAAAAAACTAACAACAGTTCCTTTGACTTTTAGCTGGTGCATTTCCTGCTAATTCCAAAAGCTTGAAAATGACAATTTAAGTAAACATTAAAACAATATGCATTTCCATAAGCTATAATATAATTCTTCAGAAATGAAAAAAACACGTTGACTTTTTAATTAAACAAAACTTTCTAATTTGAAAAGCATGGAGCCCAGGCAAGATAATCTTCCTGAAGAAGTTCTACATGAACAATAGTAATGAAAATCAGTCATATTTTATATTTTGCAGATTTTCTTAGTGTAAAGACAATGCCTATAAAGGCATTGGTACAACTTTTTCGTGAATTAAGTCAGTTTGTTAAATTTTCTTATTTGTATTAAATGGCCTGGCTACATAGTCTGCCAAAGTGACAATTTTTACAAGCCTTACACTACATTTATTTTCCATTTTGTTTTATTTATTGCATTGATCATGTTATATTTTATGTTCCAGAGTAATCAGTGATTGGGCAATGCTCATTTATTTGTTTTTTATCTTGTGTCTCATTTTCTAATTGTGGAAACCATTACACTATCATCATTGAAAATAAAATACTGGATGGATTTGTATAATAATTAATTGTTATTTAAATTTTGTTAGAACTGAGGAGTGGAAACCTCTGAGCTTAGGGCACTGAGGAAAAAGAAATTTGTTTTTTAATTAGCATTTTAAATTCCTTAATTCATTTTGTTCTTTTAAGTTTTTGATTTTTGTGTGCCATTTTCTCATTTTATAATCTAGAAATCTATTAATTTTTTTCTGGACTATCAAATACATTAGTGAATTGTTCAGCACAATGTTCTCTTTATTATATTTCTAATTTTCTGTTGTTTAGTAAGTCGCCTCTTTCATTCTGCATTTTATTTTCATCTTCTCTTCTATTTTTAAATTGGGCTTCCAGAATTGTCGCAGCCCGCTGCGGCAGGGGGGCTCGTAAGTCAGGGTGAGGGATGTATTATTATTATTATTATTATTAATAATATTAACAGAGAGGCCCAAGACTCATCAGGTCATGGCGAGTTTATTGAAAGAGCGCAAAGCTTTTGAGCACCGTGCCTCAGAAGCTACAAAGCGTATCCTTGAGATAAAAGCTTACAAGTTCCCACAGGACAAGGTTCTCATTAGCGTATACTTTTCTTTGCACCTGCGAAGAAGGCCATGCCTTCTCCCTGCGCATGGGAACAACCAGATAATCAGCAGTTGGGAGGTAGTCTGGGCCCAGAACGGCCTTGAGGCTAGAAACCAAGTTTCCACACCACTCTCGCGGTGAGAAACCCTCTCCTTAACCCCTTATGGCCGCTGGGCCCCTACACAGAATCTATCTCATTAATTTCTTTAAACACTTGGTTTATTAATTTTGTCAATTTTCATTCTATTATTTTTGTTTCTTATTATGTTCTTTTCTGCTTTTAAAACCTCTTGCTTTTCTTTGCTGTTTTTTCTTTTTAGGTTAAATGTTTAGCTCAATTTTATTACACTGACATAAGCAACAATTTGACTCCACATAAAACTTATATTTTATAATGTTTTCCTTTAACATGTGAGAAATATTACATTCTAGTTTCTTTTAAGAATTGTGTTGGCTACCTGATTCACATGGCTTTCTTGGTTTGTTATTTTTGGAAACTGTAACATTTCCTCCTTTTAATTCACGTTCTTAAACCTTTTCACGCATCTAGCATGGCTTTCCTAGCTACCTCTTGTGCAATCTGTGATGACTTACAACCCGAAGTCTTTCTTTTTCCTTTAATTCCAGGGAACGTGCCATTATTTCTTTTCAGTCTTCTTTCCAGTGATTTTGTTTTTCCGATCCCTTGCTGGTACTTTATCACCAAGATATCAGCACACCTACTACTTTGCAACATCTTTTAGCTGTTCTTTGCATAATTTATTTCTCTTTATGTTCTCTCTGTCTTCTGGGGAGAGTTCCACTGTCTGATATGCCAGTGAACTAGTTTAGCCTTCGCATTTATCCTTCCTTTATTCCATCGATTGAGTCTTAAACTCTTATTTAACTCGGATCTAATATGTCAACTTTTACTTGTAAGATTTTGTTTTTAATTCATACTGCCAATATTACTCATTATCCCTGGAGAATAACATATCTGGTAGGAAAATATTGGACCATCTGTTCCAACAGTTTTGCTTTAGGTGCTGTATGATATATATTTTTGTTTTCTCTTTATAATAATTATATTATTCAAGTATCCAGTTCAAGAATTGGCAAATGACGTCTCATAGGCTAAAACCAGGCCTCCACCTACATTTACAAGTAAAGTTTCAGTGGAACAGCAACACATTTCTTTACGTATTCTTGGTGGCTGATTTCATGCACCTCAGTAGGAGTTGAATAATTGGGATAGAGACTAGGTAGCTTGCTAGGGGTCAAGTACTCGTTATCTGGCTACCTGCCACTTACAGAATTTGCAGACTATGTATCTAGTCAATTTCACCTTTGAGTTCATGTCCTTTGAAGGTATTAGTCAATGTGTGTTATGCTACACGTCAACTGAGTATGTCTTATATTCTAGGATCAGTTGTTCATTGATTCATCAACCATCTAATGAGGTCTCTGTCTTCTCTTTTCTATGTTTATTGTCTCACTTTCTCTTCTTTTCTCTTCATCTCTCCCTTTCTCTCTCTCTCTCTTTTTTAAAAGTACTTATTTATCTTTAGAGGGGAAGGGTGGGAGAGAAGGAGAGAAATATCAGTGTATGGTTGCCTCTCATGTGTCCCCCACTGGGAATTGGCCTGCAACCCAGGCATGTGCCTGGACTGGGAATTGAACCACAATCCTTTGGTTCACAGGCCCGTGCTCAATCCACTGAGCTACACCAGCCAGGGCCCTTTCTCTCTCTTTCTCTCGTCTCTCTGTGTCTCTGTTGCTGTCTCTCCCCGCCATGTCTCCCCCTCTCTCTCACACACACACATCGCTCTCTCTCACACGGACACTATCTCTGTCTGTTTATTTGCCTGTCTCTATCTCTACTTCTCTCCCTCCATCTCTCTCTCCCTCCCTGTCTCCTCCACATACTCTTAAACTAAATGCAAAGTTGGTCCCATTTGGGGGTTCTTCCCTGTAGTGCTTTTTCTCCACAAAATAATAGCAGGATTTCCCTCCAATGGTAGAGTATTTATCTCTTAAAAAAGCATTTGCACTTTTCAAAACGACTTCAATAAATATATTTTATAATTTAAAAAAATTACCAAAGATAATTTCTGGGATTGGTAAGGTTATAAAAAACTGTGCACAATCCTCCACTGCAGAAGGGAATCATTCCAAAAGACTCCCAGGAATAGGAGGGTGGAGCCCCCGTGTGGGACTCGAGTAACTTGCTGGGGCAGGTCTTGGTCTCTGTTTATTTCAGCTTTAGAATAAGAAGTATCATGTGCCAATATATGAAAATGTATGGGTAGATACACAAATTTATTTAAAAATTAATATATTACAAAGAACATCAAAGAGAGTATTTTAATAACAGCACAGTAGGAAGAGAGACTCAGACTTACCTACTTTGCAGCTTAAGGCAAAATGTGATGAGCTTGCTGGTTTCGCTCAGTTAATGAAATTTAAGAGCTTAGTTCTTGGCGGCATTAAAATGTATTTTTATATTTGATAATACTTCTTTGAGCTCATTTCTAATATGACTCTGTTTTCTACAAATATTGATAGTTAGAAATAATATTTTTACTATAATAAACAAAGGGTTTATTTTATAAGAAATGGCAAAATCCTGATAGCATAAACACAGAAAATACATATAACTCCAGCATTAAGTAATTTAACCTAAATCTTTTGGTGTATTTCTGACTAGTTTTCCTTCACATATACAAGTAATATGTTCCCATATATAAATTATTTGAACATATATATTATCAATGGATGCATGCAATTATTTTTAAATATTGTATTGCTGTCCCTACACTTGTGTCATGAAATTCTCTTTAATGCATGAGTTTTCATCTCTGCACACATTCTATTTTATGAATATTGCATCATTTATTTTACTATTTTTATATTATTAAAAATTAAGATTATTGAAAAAAACCCTCAAAGACACAGAGAACATATTGGTGGTCGTCAGAGGTGAGAAACGGAAATGAGCAAAATGGGTGAATGGGGTCAAAAGGCACAAAATTGCAGTTAGTTCTAAAATAAATGTCACGGAGACTTAATGTTCAGCATGGTGGTCATGGTCAATAACATTATATTGCAAATTTGAAAGTTGCTAAGAGCACAGATCTTAAAAGGTTTGATCATAAGAAAAAATGTGTAAGTATGCATGGTGACTAATTAGATAGATAATGGTGATTATTTTGCAATGTATACAAATATTGAATTAATTGTTGTACCCTTGAAACTAGTATAACATGTCAATTATACCTCAATTAAAAGTAAGATTATGGGATTACTGAAATATTTTGCTATCATAAATAATACTGCAATAAATATAAATTAATAAATATTCAAATTTCTTTCCGATGTCTTTAACATAAATTGGTAGTGATAGAAATACCAATTTATATTAAAATTTAGGCAAAAAATGTTAGACAATATAAAATTTAGATAATGAAATTTTTTTAGATAATAAAAATTTTAGATAATATAACATTTATATTAAAATTTTCAATAGAAAATTTATGGATTTAAAGCATTTGAAATGTGCTGTCAAAATCTCCTTTCTTATTATGACTACATATTATTTCATGTCCTTATAAAATCCCGATATACATGCATATATTCGTAGAAACACATATTTTTAACATAGCTATGTGTGTACTGCACTTTATTTTGTGCCTATTTCTAAATCTGGTTCCCAAGTGGCCATCTGGCTCAGACATGACCCAGCAGGCCTGCTGAGTTTCACATGGCTGCTTTCGCTCCCACCTTGACCTCTTTTCCAGGTACTTCTCAAGGTCCAGTAATCTTGTGGTCATGAACTCCATGGAAGATTATTACAAGACTGTACAACTCTGAGTAGTTTAGATTAATTAGCTCCCATTTTTATTCTACCCATTGTGTGATGCTTTAAAGAGTTTGCTGATTTAATTTAAAATCTCATACCAAAGCAACTGAGCATTTGCCATTTTTTTATTCTGATCCTTTAAACTCCATCCAAAAGTCTTATATGGCACATGATTGTAGTTAAAAACCTCCACTAATGCTTGATGGCATTACTTTCACCACTGCTTATATTAAGTAAATCAAATACTTCGTAGATTGAGAAATATATGAAAACTAAAAGTTTTGGCTTAGTCATCTCCCCACATCCTCTCACTGTTATAGTTATCTTTGGAAGTCACCGTGTGACTTACTCACTTACACCTTATGAGCCCTTAATAACGACTGAGGTACTCGCTTCATTATTTAAAAAGTAACAATTCCAAGATAAATATAGCCCCACATACTAAAGAAATAGAACTTTCTACTGGTCCAGACCCTGGTGATTCTTTACCAGGATGATTTCAAATTCCTGAATGGCTCTCCCCCCCCACTGTGTTGGGGGCGTGTGTGTAATTTTGGCCCTTCACTATTTTAAATGCTCAAGTGGCTTGTCACTTTTGCCTAAACATTTATTTACTTAAGGTAGAGAATAGTTGGTTATTCCCAGAGACTGGGAGGTGAAAAGTTTAACAGCTTGATACAAATGTCTGAAGTCTCATCCTTAATTTTCAAGTTAATTTCTCATTCTGCTACTCAATGGATCTGTTTATTTTCATACGTACATCATGCATTTCCTACTTTCATACCCTTACTCTCAAAATCCTAAACTAAAATTGATACTCAAGAAAAGGGTAACTTGTTTGGGTGATTTGAAAAGTACAAAAATTTATACATGTTAACTATTATTGTTACTGTTATTTTATTTCGTACAGTATTTTTTAACATTCGGCCCTCTCAAACCCTAATATTTGCTAGTCTTGCCTCACATCCTAGTCACACTTTACGTCCCCATTATACTAGAATGCTCAGTGTGGAACACTTTCATCATTTTGGGAAGAATTATTTTCGTGAAATATTCTTACTCAGCCCTTGAATATCTTGGATTAACATTCATATTACCAATTTCTTTAAAAAAATCAAGTATATTTGTGTAATAAATACATCAACACTGTTTTTTACAACTCCACATAAATTAAAATTTTAGCTACTCTCTGAGATTGAAGTTCATACCTTTAAGCAGAAATAGTCTCCCTAAGAGGACTTACGATCTTCATCTAATGTGGCTTCTGAATCTGAATAACAAAGGCAAGAAAAAAGAGGGAATGAATACTTACTGAATGTACATACCATATGAGTGTCAGTAAATTATATTCATTCATGTCTACCCTTTACACTCTTTTATCAAGTCAAGAAAATAAATATCAGTTATCAATTAAAATGTATTGGCTTTATTTTATTTTTTTAAAAGATTTCATTTATTTATTTTTAGAGAGGGGAAAAGAGGGAGAGAAACGTCAAAGTGTAGTTGTCTTTCGAGCACCCGCCTCCCGCACACGCACACACACACTGGGTGGGGACCTGGTCTGCATCCCAGGCACGTGCCCTGATTGGGAATCCAACTGGCGACCCTTTGGTTTGCAGATCAGCACTCAGTCTGCTCAGCCACACCAGTCAGGGCAAAAATGTATTGGCTTTAAATCTCGAAAGGATTAACTCATTTTTTTCAAGGACATATGAGTGAAGGAGATTAGATAAAAATTCTCAGATTTCATACAGTTAAACTTATTCTTCTACTCTATCTCTGATGAAACTATAGACACTCCGATTGCCCTTCTTTTTTTTTTAAATTTTTTTAAAAAATTTTTTATTGATTATGCCATTACAGTTCTCCCATTTCCCCCTTCATTCCCCTCCACCCTGCAAACCCCCTCCCACCCACACTCCCCCTTTTTAGTTCATGTCCATGTATCATAAATTCTTTAGCTTCTACATTTCCCACACTACTCTTGCCCTCTCCCTGTCTATTTTCTCCCCACCGTCTATGCTACTTATTCTCTGTACCTTCTCCCCACCCTCTCCTCCCACTCCCCTGTTGCTAACCTTCCATGGGACCTCCATTTCTGTGGCTCTGCTCCTGTTTTAGGTGACTGCTTAGTCTGCTTTTGTTTTAGGTGTGGATGTTAATAATTGTGAATTTGCTGCCCTTTTACTGTTCATATTTTTATCTTCTTTTTCTTAGGTAAGACCCTTTAACATTTCATATAGTAAGGGCTTGGTGATGATGAACTCCTTGAACTTGATCTTATCTGAGAAGCACTTTATCTGCCCATCCATTCTGAATGAAAGTTTTGCCCTTCTTTATTACCAGTGTTGGGTAGTGTATGAGTCACAGCACGGTGGTCAGATGGATACACATGGAGTTTTTCCCAGAGCGTCTCATGTTTCAACTGTAGTCTTAATAACTCTAGAATGTTAATAAAGAAAAATATGGAAGTGTGATAGCAGGTAAGGGGATGATGTTGAATAGTTTATTCATTAAAATCTAGCAACGATGACTCATCAAAGAGTTCCATTTAATTAAATGCTCAAGTGAGCAACCCAGTTCAACTGCTGCCAATTGTATTTTGAAGCGGATGTACTTCTTAAATGAAATATTATAGCTATGACCTGATGTAGCTTATGTAATGGTGAACATTAATAAAAGAAGAGAGAGAGCTATGCAGAACTTAACAAGATGTATATCTCTCTATGTCTCTCTCTCCCCACACACACACACACATACACACACACACACACACACACACACACAGTGTTTGACAGGAGTAACACCACCTGGAGTGTGGTTGGTAGGGTAGTAGTATGGGTATAATAATGGGTGTAATAATTTAAAGATATTTTTATAATTGTCGTTCAGTTACAGTTGTCCTGCCTTTTTCCCATTGCTCACCCCTACCGGGTCTGCCCCTCACTCCCCACAGCCAATCCCCTCTAATTGTCCATGTTCATGATTCCTCTATTCATGTTCCTTTGCTTGTCCCTTCCTTTCCTTTTTCCCATTATCTCCCACCCTCTTCCAGTTTGGTAACTGTCAGTTTGTTCTTTATTTCCAAGTCTCTGGTTTTATTTTTCTCATTTGTTTGTTTTGTTGTTTAGGTTCCAGTTAAAGGTGAGATCATACGGTATTTGTCCCTCACTGTCTGGCTTATTTCACTTGGCATAATGCTCCCCAGTTCCATCCATGCTGTTGCCAAAGGTAGGAGTTTCTTCTTTCCTTCTGTTGCAGAGAATTCCACTGTGTAAATGCAGCACAGTGTTTCCTTCCACTCATTTACTGATGGGCACTTAGGCTGTTTCCTGTACTTGCTATTGTACATTGTGCTGCTATGAACGTTGGGGTGCATAGGTTCTTTTGAATTGGTGATTCAGGGTTCTTAGGGTATAGTCCCAGCAGTGGGATCACTGGATGGAAAGGCAGTTCCATCTTTATGTTTTGAGGGAATTCCATACTGTTTTCCATACTGGCTGCACCAGACTGCATTGCCAGCAACAGTGTACTAGGGTTTCCTCTTCTCCACACCTTCACTAGCACTTGTTAATGATTTATTAATGATGGACATTCTGACCTGTGTGGAGTGGTATCTCATTGTGGTTTTAATTTGCATCTCTCTAATGGCTGGTGATGCTGAGCATTTGTCCATGTGTCTATGGGCTCCCTGTATATTGTAGGGTGTGTTTTCTCCTATCCGTAGTTACATTTCTAAATGAATTAATATATATGTAAAGCGCTTAGAAATAGATCACACACATTGCAAGATTTATATTCTGTCCATCTATCAAAGCAAATAGCTTGATAACTTATCATATCAGTTAAAATATGTTTGTCTCAATAGAAACTGAAATGACAAGTCTTAATCTTATTATCTTACATATTTATAAATCTTTTTAAAAATTACTCTCACATTTTTTTATTGTTGTTCAAGTACAGTTGTCTCCATTTCCCCCCACCACTCTTGTTATGGGGAGGTTACTGTGACCCAGACACCCCATAGGAACTTTAATGGCTTTCCATCCTTTATCTGTCACCCTCAACCTGTACCTTCTGTTGCCACTCAAGGTGGCAAGATAGCCATTGCACTTCCCAGCACTACGTGTAGCCATGGTAACATTTGGTGACCAGGAACATTTTCTTCTGCGTAGCTTTTCTCATTAGGGTGAAACATCTGACCATCTTTTCACTGAAATCTCATTAAACAGGATTAAGTGCCTTGCCAATGTCTAACTCAATCACTAATCAAGGAAAATGTCATTTATAACTTGGCCCCAAGCAATCCCGATTCAACCAGTGGAGTTTGGAATTGAATAGTAAGGGAAAACTTTAATGACATTATGTTTGCCAGCAAGGCGTCAGCAAACTAAGAGTGGTGGTAGTGCTGGTGAACAAACTTGGAGTGTGTGGCTAGCAGTGTGCAATAATATTATCAGAAATTCTCAGCATTTCAGATTAAAATTTATCACACTTCCTAGAGTAGAAAACATTGGTGCCACATCCGGAAATTCCTAGATCTCCTTTTTGGGGAACTGTGCGTTCATTCCTTAAGTTCTATGGGCTTTGTGGCTAAAGACTGGCAATGGCAAGTTTCAGAAGAATGCACTTGTCTTATCAACGCTGAGCTGTCTGTATGGATAATGTAGGTTCAGACTGATGGCCCGTAGCTAATAAATGACTAGTGGGCTCAACAACTCAGCTCCCCCAACTCCGAAAGGGATAAACCATGCCATGTACTCTACAGAGCTCCCCACGCAATCAGGCTGAGTCTGTACTTCACCTGAAATCATAGCCTTACTTAACTTAGTCCCTTCTCCTATCCTGTTTCTACACTTTTTTTTCTAGTTTCTCCAAGGAGAGCTTCCTCGTTAAGTCACTTGCTCTTGAATATTCAGCTTAGGGTGCTCGAAGAGAACTTGACCTAAGATGGCTTCAAAGTGTTAGCACATTCAATATCTGCTACTGAAAATATTAACCAATCCCAAGATAAAAATGTTTACAAGATATCCAGCTTAGGAAAAAAGAAAGCTGATACGACTAAATATAATTATTTCCTCAGTTCAATTTCTTGATTTCAGATCTTTGAAACTAATTTTTTCATGGAAAAGGTATCTTATGACTCATCATTTATTTTTACGATCAGCTAATTTTCTATGCTTTATGAGGCAAATATGTTTTACTGAGTTCTTGTGTTAATTAGGCTTTGGACACCATAAATCAAATGCAAATAAAATGTTTCTGAATGGATATAACCTTATCATTAGGTGACAGCCCTCAATCACTCGAGTGCTATTTCAAGACAAACAGTTAGGAAATACTTTTACATGCTGGGATTACTCAGAGTCCAGTTGTATTTGATTTCATTGACAAATAACTCTTGCTTACTCTTCCCCTTGGTAAGAACAGGATCTGACAAGGTCTACACTCTGAAACTCTCTAAGATCTCGAAAGTCAGAAGCTCCCTTGAAATAGGACATTTCCTCTGGTGATGACCTCATTTGAAAGGTCAAGGAGTAAATAGGAAATTCTTAGAGGTTGAAATGGCATTGCCGAGAGAGAGGGGAGGAAATCACTTACTTCATTATTTTCAAAGGACTTTTTGTTTGAAGGTCAGATTAGGGCTTTCCATCCTCTGTTTTTTCCCCCATTAAGTCTTTCACAAGAGCGAAATGTATTTCTTGCTCACTTCCCTTGTGATAGGGAGGAGAGCTTTCAATTCTTCCTGTGCATTTTCTCCAGATGCATTTGATAAAGACTGGCAACAGTTGATACCCAATTTAAAGAACATGGAGTAGAATTTTCTTAAATTTGTCAAGGCTTAATTTATGTATACGTGTATCAATATGCCTTTATTTTATAACATTATTTTATTGGTATTATGCATATGAAACATCCATGTAATTACTGTTTCTACCTTTCTTACTCAATTATTTTGTCAGTATTAAAAAAGGGAATATTTCATTGTGGAATTAATTTGTAAACTTTAAATATATATTTTATTCATCCATTGGTTATATTCACATACATTTTTAAAGGTCCTATGCATATCAGAATGATTATAACATTGACTTAAGGAAACACATAAACGTCTTTAATACAAAGAAACATAAGGTACATGTTAAATAAAACACATAGATTAAGGTGATTCGTGGAGGAAGGTACTCGCTTGGGAGAAAATGTGATCACTTCCCTAATCCTGAGAGGTACATATATTCAAATTGTGCTTAAAAAGATAGTAATGACCCAGTTCATCTGAAGGCTATATATACACGGTTAAAACAAGTTTATTCCGGATAGTAGAATGTCTTGAATGCCAACATGCAGTACGACCTTCGTTCAGAAAGTGGAGAAGTGGAAGTTCTCGAGAAGGCGGATTCCATTTCCAAAGCCACTTTAGGAAGATGAGACTGAGAGCAGTGGTGTGTGTGAAGGAGGCACTTGGGGCCCAGGGAGAAGTTGGAGGGCCACTGTAATAGGCCCGAGAGGCCAAAACAGGACAGTGAGGTAGACAGCAGTGATGCAACGGCTCTGACAGAGAGTGGCAGTGAAAAGTGGTTAGAATTAGTGGACAAGCAACAGGGAGGAGTCATAAGTACCTAGTGGCTTCCCGCTAAGGTGAGATGCAAGGTCGACAATAAGAATCACAGCTACAGCATAGTGATAGTTTCTTACATATTTATTGTATGCCAAGTATTTTTCTAAAGGCGTTATGTGGATTAACTCTTTTAATTCTCATGGCATCTCTGTCATCACAGGGATTCAGGCCAAAGAAAGCTGTGGTGGTCATTATTATTAAGTAGGCAGAGAAAGTACAAGCTCTTTACGTGAGAAGAGTATTCCTGGTTCCACGATTCGGTCAATTGTTTTCAGTTAAAATTAATTTTTAAATGAGAATTCTCTATAAAGTCATTATATTACTTGATTTGCCATTACTCATCTGATTGTAAATAATCTTTATTGGTCTCACATATATAGGTACACCTCTGTTCAAAGAATATATTTCTTCGATATCTCCCAAGAAAATCCTATTTCATTGGAACTTTTAATATAGTTTCTCTTGAGATTGGTTCATATTGCTTTGACCAATGGATAATGATAGAATTAAAGGATTGGCATTAAGAAGACGCAGAAAATGGCATTTCTTTATATTTCAGAAAGATTCTAGAGAGGCAGAAAATCACTTTATAAGCTGAAGGATGTATACTCCAGGGTATATGAGAATGCTCTGTTGCTTGGAGGGGGCTGGTCGTTTTTGTCATATTCAAGCCTGCAGCTGTTGCATTCACCAACCGCGAGAACAAATGTTGGAGACTTTCAGGGTTTCAAAGATGCTACTTTATTGGCCAAAGTTTTACCTGCGCAGGGGTGAACTCTCCGAATGTGTCCAGAGACACAGTGCTCCTTAGAGCTGCAAGTGAGAGTCGCGCCTAACGCTTACAACTAATGGTTTTTATGGGCGCGAGCAAGCAAGCCAGGCACAGAAGCAAATGTGGCTCGTTAGCAGTTAGCGCAATCAAACAAAGCAGTGGTCTCTGATTAGTGGGATCTCCCGCTGGCGGGCAAATTTTGGCGGCCTTTCCTAGCTGACTCTATCAACATTTAGTCCAGGTGGTTATCTACTTGACTAACCCTCCGCCCCCTCTCTTCCCGGAACACTTTGGGTAACTGCCCTTCCTGGAACACACATAGGGAGGGGGAGGGATGTGCTCTTATGCCACATTCTCCTAGTAATTTTCCATCATGCTCTTACACAGCTGATGAGATAAGGCCCATCCATGTAATGGTGAGCAGTCTGTTTTACTTAAAGTCCACAGATCTGAATTTCAATCCCATCCAAAACCACCCCCACAGAAACACCCATCATAATATTTTAAGAAATATCCAGGCACGCTGTGCCCAGCAAGAGTTGACACATAAAATTAACCACCAGATAGCTTATCCAGATATCTTTGTAACAAGACTGGCTAAAGACCATCAGCTCAGGTGTAAGTTTCTGATGATGGACTTAAAGACATAAATCATCCCGTGCATTAGAAATTTACGAATAAGGAAAGAAGAGAAGAGAGAAAGTTTGGCTCTCTAAAACTACAGATATTTTAATACAGAGTGAAATGTTCAAGTCTTAACTCTCCTTATAAGAGAATATATGTCCAAAATTAAGGCAAAAATCATATTTAAATTAGAAGTAAGTTTATGCATGAGAATGTGGCATAATAAAACTACTTTTTTTGTACCAGCAGAAGGCTTTTTCACAAACCTTACTACCAAGAAGTCTATACAATATGCACTTTCTGTTGTTTTGTTTTACATGTAGAACAGATTACTAACACCAAATAATATGGAATGTAAACTGTAATTAAAAATAAAATTTAAAAAAAAAGGTCACACGCTATTTTTATTCTAAGCAAAAGAATGCTCTTAGGATATGGATCTATAAACTTTCTGTGCATTGATAATAATAATAATAAATTAATTATCAAGAAAATATTTTATGTAATAACATAACATTAGACAGTTTTTGTTGTTTTCCTCACAGTACTCTGTGAGAAAAAAGTGGTGGATGACAAAAAACATATAAGTTTCTCTCCAAGACTTACAGTTATGTGTTAGCTAAGCTCATTTAACAAACGAGAAGATTGAGCATTTGAGATGTCAAGTGGTTTGTGTGAAAAGCAGCAGAGTGACATCTGAGATTCTGTTGACCTGTAGTCTGTCATTGTCACCAACTTGCCTACTGGCATTCAGCTTCCTCATTTATCACCTTAAATGTTGAAACCACCAATTTAAAATCTACTCATTTGCTAACCACTTTAAAAGTAAATGCCAAATGATACCAAGACCTCGAGAAAAGGAAACTGACCCTTAAACCAGAAAATTGATGGTGTGTGTAGGACATTTCCCTGCAGTTTCACTTTTCAAATTTTCTTATCTATTTAAAATGGAAACCTTCAGTTTTACTTCACTTAGAATTCCTGTGTGCTGAGAATATATCAAAAGAAAAAAAAAAACAAACCAAGACAGCAACTACGTAACTTCTGGGCCTCTTCCCTTCTCCTGGGCTTGTCGCCGTCATTCCATTTGGCACGTAGCACTGCGAGGGAAGGCGTCCACTGCTACCGCCCAGCGTTGGCGAGCAAGGTATGGCCAAGGTGCCTTCCTTGATGGATGGATACCTGGTCATGTTTATCAATATCTGGTTAAAACAAAATATTTAATTTCCTCAGGAAAACAAAATTGAAGAGGCTTTACCCTGACCTTAAGAAGCAAGCATGCCCTAAGAAGTGGTGTCTTCCCCTTATGTTTGGTTCCTGGGAAGTGATGGAGGTATAATAATCTGTGTCCTAGGGAGTCATTTTTAAAAAAAAATTATGGGACTATTAATATATTTTATTATATTACATAATTAAATAATGTATTAAGCAAACATTTGATATTATATCTTTGTGGGGAAATCTAAATTTCAGATATTTTAATAATATATTTTTTAAATGTTATGGGGATGTAGTTGCCTTCATAAAGAGGGAAGGACCTGAGGCCTGAACAGTGTACTCTCAGCAATGTGGACAAGTCTCAGCGAATACAGAATAGAAGCTTGATTTGACAGAAAAGTAAACAAATGAAACTTTGAGATGCTGTGAGCATCCTTAAATCTTTTTCTCAGATCCCACCATTTGGGCATGTGTTGTCCAAGTTGGGAAGAATAACATATTTATACTAGTATCTATTGTGTGTTAGTTAATATGTATTATATAATTTAATAATTTCAACAAGCCTGTAAAATATATGTCACAGAAGTCCAATATTGAAGAAAAGATTTCAATTCAGAGTAGTTAAATAAATTTCCCAAGGTCAACAATCACATTCTAATAAAATACAATTACAGAAGGCTGGTTTGGGTGTACCACGTAGTTGGACTAGAATATGTGCATCATTGTCTGGTATCCTCTGATTTTCTAATATGGATCTGAGAGAAGACAAGGCAGTACTCTTTTTGATCCAGCCAAAAAGTCAACGAACGTGCAGGAGAATAAAATGTTTGTCCTGACGCATTCAGCAGGACACCGGAAGGCAGTCTGGTCATCCCAGGAGAGCCTTCTCAACCAGAGGGCTTCTCAATGGATTTAAGGTTCTAATGATGGACTTTCTAGTAGCAAGCTAGAGAAAATAAATGCTTTGCTACTGTTTTATTTTTTCTCTCCAGCTTGTCCTAGATTTGTAGATAGAAAATGCATATACAGGTAATAATAAAGGATAAAATAGTCTCTTAAAATCTATACCATTATTAATTTTCACCTTAGCATTTGAAGCCTCATGTTGAGAGGGAAGCTACCAACCTCAATAGAGCAGCTTGCATAGCACCTGAAATGCACTAAGTGCTCAGCGGATGCGAGCTCCAGTCCCCTTTTGGCTCTGTCTTCTGAGAAGCAGAACTGCCTGCACAGATACTTCCGGGTCATGGGACTGGTTCTCTGGGTTTGAGAAAGCTTAGGCATACAATTATTACTTGCATGCTAAAATTGAAATGCTAATTTAAAGTTCAAGATCAAGATATCTTAGTATTGCATTTAATGCTGAGTTGCAGTTCCTTTTAGGCATTTTCTAAGGCATCACATAGCCCTCTGACTTCCCACAAACCCAAGTGTCTTCGCTGTAAACAGCACATTTATGTTTATTTTATTTAGTGCACATGTCGAAAACCAAAGCAACAGCGAAGAACACATCTGCATCTTATGACTGGCTCACATCCCCCAGGGGAAGCAACATGTTCAGGTATTTCACAATGCCTGCTGCTCGTGATCCTCTGCGGAGGTCCGACGCTTCTCAGGATCTTTCTGTGTGTGTGTGTTTTCCACATTGTGAGAGAAAGAGCATTCCATCTGCCTTCAGTGATATTTTTCAGTGATACCTCACTAAATGCATTCAAAAGGGGAAAGTAACATACCATGTACTTGGGAATTGGTGAAGACAGTGGAATGTAGAGAAATGCACAGGATAAACAGGGAAAAAAACACCATTCCAAGAAGATTCCCCGCAATTGCCTATTCATTCAGCCAGTGTTAGAAGGGCCAGACACTGTCATGGGTGAGACAGAGCCTGTGATAAATGCGGCCTGTTTTTTTTTTTTCAAGGATCTTGCCGAATATCTACTTTATTGGCCGAAAAGTTGATCTCTAATCTTATTCCAAATAACTCAGGGGCCGCTTGTTCAACATTAAATTTCCAGCACAATGCAGGTACAAAATAGACATGTTGGGGTGAATGAATGACAAAAGCAGAGAGACAATCTGAACAGAAACGCTCTTCCGTCACAAAAAATGCACCGGCTGCAGGTACCGTCAAACCCAGTCACAGATGTCTGATGGCAGATGGAGTCGTCTTGCGCTCCCCCTGGCCGTACACCTACGTGCAGAGCTCGGCTTCTACTTCTGAGTAAATTTTGTGGAACATCTAATAAAAATCACACTTAGAAATGAAGGAAATGAAGGCAAACACTAGTCTCATAGATGTAGCCACTTTGCGGTCTTTAGTTTTCTTTAAAAACTTGTTTTCTAGATTTTCTTCCACAAATGATGCACTTTTTCTTCTTGAAATAGCCATAGGGTAGTAATACATATAGGATACTAAAATTAGGCCTAGCATTTTCATGCTTCAACCTATGTGATAAATTCATGACAATGGAATCAGAATATTCATAAAACAAGGACAATACACTTAAAGGTTAAACAACATCAGATGGAAATTTGTAATATAATAATAATCTCTCAAATTGCTGATTGCAATGTCAGATGTCCAGATTTACTGAAAGAGACACATCTGTCTCCTTCCAGTATATCTAAGAAATGAGGTTCTATCACAGTTCACCAGTGTGTTCACAGTGTGGGAAGTACAGGGTAAGAGACACCGAAGCATTCTGTCTCTTACATTCTTTCCGAAGAACCAGAGCTGAATTTGTGTGCCCACTCTGCCACTTGCATGCCGTGTGGCCAAGTTTGAATGTCTCGTTCTTTTTTCAGTTGATATCATCAGTAACAGTGGGACTAACGAAGGCAATGCACTTTTAATAGGAGTGGTGAGAGGTTTTAATTGCATGATGCATACAAAGTAATAAGTCTATCGAGCAGGAAATGAATTCTCTGTATCTATTTGGTCTTTCCCTTCTTTTTCCTGTGAAAGACCTACACTCGTGCATTGGCTGTCACAAGCATAGTAACTGTGGGGTGGAATAAACTAAAATGAAGGCAGGACAGGACAATGCTGGACAGACATGCACGCTGGTCATTACAATGCGATGCTTCTTAGCACCCCTCCTATGGCAGCCATCTCCAGTCATGCTGGAAGATCTTAAAGATCAGCAACGGGGGAGAAGTTCTTCGTTCCTGTGTCTACTGCTTTCAAGGCAGTAGTTTCCATATTTGGCTCTGCAACTGAAAGCTTCCTGAGCCCAGCACAGTATGTCTGCTCTGGTCCTCCGAATTTTGTATTTTGTGGGCAGCACTTGGTCATCACTGCTCTATAGCATGTGTTCAACCAAGAGTCTGTGAATGGTCTTCACAGGCAGATTAATAGCCCTTGTTTCGAACAGTTAGCCATAATTCAAGAGTAGACTCTTGATTTTGAAGAAGATCCTTAACCCATTTTGCTGTCTTGAATTGAACCGGACTCTACATTGTGTTTGGTAATAAGCACCCACTCTCTAATCTCTGTCTTTGGCACTGTGTTCATAAAACAAGGGCCACAAAACAACAGCACTTTTACTGGGTGTACCTGGCACCCAAGGAAATATCCCTTAGCAGTTAAATATTATGACCTTCATATTAAAAAGAAATCCTATATTATAACATAGGTATCAACTGCCGGGAGAATTTGGATGTCTATTTCCTTGGAAATTTTCTGAAGACATTATAGTTTATTATTCTGAGATCCATTTTTGCTGCTTCTGGTAGGCTATTTAGTTTCATTTGGTTTTTAAATTGGATTTTGTTATGATCATTAACCATCTAGTTAAGACCATTCTGGATGAAATTATCTTTATGTGAGAATATCCATCTGCCTTTTCCATCTCGTGTTAGGAAATGAGGGAATTGAAATACACTTTTGGACTTAAATTAAGTTTATTTATTTGATCGCAACCAAGTTCATGTTTGATATTAAGTCTTTCATGCCTTTTCAAATTCTAAACAATTGTAGTACTGATATTGCCCCTGCAGCATCTGGATCTGAAAAATAAATGTCACACTATGTGTGACGGTCCTACAGAAATATAAACATATTATAAACATATATACATACAGGTAATAACTTGCCAAGGAACAGTTCTAACTGCAGTCAGAAGACTTTTGAAAAAAATGCTGACCCTCCCTGTGTGTGTATGTGTGCAAAAATATCTACTAACATTGCTAATTTATTACCTTATTTTAGATGAGAACCCCAAAATATTTAGAGGCAAAGTGTGTATCACCATGCATCACTATTTATTTACACTACTGTATAAAGCTAATTTAATGAGATTCAATGTGTAAGATTCTCTATTCCCAAACACCTAAGTTGTATTGTAATAATACTATTTTTGCCTTTTTTTTATCGAGAAACCTTTTTCTTGTGAATTTTGTAAGTTTCATGAACTCACATTGGGACATTTTGCCCATACTTCCTGTTTTGCTGAGTTCAGAGCGTATGTTCCAACATATTTTCTCTCAAAATTTTTACATATGTGTCAAAGAAAATTTAATCCTTATGCTTTTCATTGATTTACAGTTATACTGAAACTCATCAAAATGTTGTTATGCAAGAGTTTTTTTTTCATTCTAAGAGATATTACAGTTCTGTCAAAGTCCCAAGGAAATATTCTGCTGAAATCAAAGTATTTTATTCTCTGGATACTTCTTTTTCAGTTTAATATATATTTTAAGAAACTGAAATAATAACAGATGGTGTTCAATTTTCTCTTTTTATTGGAACTTTCAATATTTTAAACTAACATAAATTTCAAATAAATAATTTATATAGAGCACTAACATTTATTGAATTCTTTTCTTCTAAGGAATTTAGATACTGTGGTTTGTGACTCTCCAATTTTTGATCCCATTATTCTAACTCTAATATTTTCATGATTGTAATTCTGAAAGCACATTTTAAAAAACCTATTGTACCACATGATTAACTCTGCACACACATTCGTCACAGAGTCCTGTGTAACAAATACAGAGGACAAGAAGGAAAGAGCATCATTTATTTTCAAGACTTAAATAACCCCATAGTCTGTAATGAGAGGCACAGAGATTATAGAAGCTGCGCAGAGATAGCTACAGCCACTTTCCTTTGACATAACATCTCAAAGGTGCAAGAAATTTTTTAAAAAGTACATAAAATGATGATGATTAATTAAAAGACTGCGAACTCATATGATGAAAAAGTATATGTCAGATGACCTCCCACAATGATGCAGGTAGCTACAAATTCAAGGGAGAGTGAGGATGACCACGAAACAAAACCAGAGCAATCTTCTTCGAAGAAAGTAAACCGACACATTGAAAGACACTTATGTGGTGAGTGTAGGTGGCACCAATGCACTTCTTCTTCTTTTAGTCTGAAGACCCTGCACCGTCTCAGGTTTGCTTCTTGTATTTATCATTCAAAAGCAAACTTCACGAATTCGCAGGCCACATCCTGTCCAGTAGGTGAAGCTGCATGCCCGGTCAGATTCCCACATAAGGAGGTACTTGGTAGAAAGCTTAATCATGCAATAATATCTATCCAGATTAAAGCAAATAAAAGTAAACTTCATCAAAAGATCACCAGGGACACGAAGGGCATGAGAATGAAGGACTGAGTTACGGACAAAAAACAATGAACCCAGACCACCCAAGATGATACAGGAAACAGAAAAAAAAACCTCAAATAATGTAAACTATTAGATTGGAAACATGGGAGAAATAAATATTGTCACATAATGAGAACAGAATGTCGCAAAAATGATTAAAGTAAAAACTCTTAAAATTAAAATTATAATTAATAGAAAGTTGAACAGTAGACAAATTAGACAAAAAGAGTAAAAAAAAATTCCTACAAAAGAGGAGGTAGGAAGGAAAAGTAAATAAAAGCCAAGAGGCATATGATCAATTCAGAGGAGTGTTTTTCAATGCCAACTTCTTGGGTGAGCAATTCTTTGTTAATTGCTGGACAGTTGTCATTGGTGCTTGTAGGCTTAGAACAGGTGTCATTGTGACCATGTAAAACTTCTTGACACACTTTCAAACCCTTGAGTGGAAAGTCACCTTTCTCAGCTGATATCCACTGACCCAGGAAATCAATACACAACTAATGTAAGTTCAAGGAGAGGACACACTCATGCATACACACTAGAACTCGTGTCTGCCAATAGGAATGATCAAGTAGCTTTAAAAAATATTTTTTATTTATTTATTTTTAGAGAGAGGGGAAAGGAAGGAGAAAGAGTGGGAGAGAAACATCAATGTGTGGTTGCCTTTCATGTGTCCCCTACTGGGGACCTGGCCTGCAACCCAGGCATGTGCCCTGACTGGGAATCGAACCAGCGACCCATCGTTTCACAGGCCCGTGCTCAATCCACTGAGCTACACCAGCCATGGCATCAAGTAGCTTTTATAGTAAAGCCCCCCTATTATAAAACACCTGGAAGTCTAGATTAAAGATATATAAATGCATATTTATATATAAAGATGTATGTCTTCATAAGTGCATAACTGCTTATAAAAAGTTCAAGAAAATTCTTTGGAACAACAAGATAATAAATCAATTCCAAAGATAAGATTGCCTGAGGGTCATTTCCAGCCCCAGGAATATAAATCATCTTTTTACCCTCAGGCCAGTGCAACCCTAACCCATGCAACACACTCTGTAATATTTAGCTTGGTATTTTTCTATTTAAAATTTCTAAGAGTCATTTATTTGAGAGCAATAAACTGTCCTTCACTGGATTTTTAGTTACATAATGTTCCATTATGTGATCTGTAATACACTTTTTCTTCTATGGATGGACTTTTAAGTTGTGATATTGTTATGAGCAATGCTGCTATGAACATTTATGGCTTAAAAAATGGCTGCTCAATTTTTGACATTTTTCTTGTCAAAGAATTCTTCTCTCTCCTTGAATCTGGCTTAGCCTGTGATGTTTAGCCAATGAAATGTGGAGAAAAAGATGCCTTTCTGCTTTCAGATCTAGCTCTAAAGAGGATTTAATTCCTGCTCTGGTATCTTAGATATGAGTTGCAAAGGAGTCTGTATGTAGTTAGAGGGTAGTCTGCCTGTCCTGGTGAAGACACTTCATGCAGATGCTCCAACACAACGTGGAGACTGGCAGAGGCCCGCCTTCTACTGTCCCCATCCAGACACCAGAGGGTGAGTAAAGCTTCATGAAAACTCCATACCAGACCGGTCGGTCCCCAGTGAATGATTCCAGTGATGCTACTTTGAGTAGAAGAATCACTAAAATGGGACCTGACTGATTTCTGACTCAGAATATTAAGTGCATGACAAAATGAGAGTGGTTCTAAATCAGAAAAGTCTGTAGGTACTTTGCCATGTAGCAATGTATTATCAAAACACTGCAAGTACATTGTGAATATGAGTTCTGCTAGGAAATATACTTAACAGTGGAACTGCTGGGTCATAGACAATGAACATTCTCGTATTCGTGAGATGATACAAAAAATGTGGTTTTTTTTCAAGGATTATGCCAAATTACACTCCCACCAGCAGCATAAGATATGTGCTGATCAACTTTTCCTACAGTTATTCACATTGTTTGCTTCCTCTTTAGTACAATGCTCGTTTTGCCTTATTGCCTATCTTAGGGATTATTTAGCTTATTTCTTACTGATTTATAAGGGTTAGGTATAGAATTTGAATACTTATTCTTTCTTGATTGGATCTGTGTGTGTGTATTTCTTTGTGGGTATATATACATGTCAGTTTATGGTGTGCTTTGATGAACAAAAGTCCTTAATTTTATCTACTCAAATTTATAAGCATTTTCTTTCATGCTTAGCACTATTGGTACATTGCTTCGCATTTTGTCTCTATTTTCAGATACAATATATCTGCTTATATCGTATTTTTATATAAGCTCCCCTGGCTATGTCGCCAGTCCCTGAATGCTCCCAAAGCCAGAGCCGCCATTGCCTGGGGGCGGGGTGGCAGCACAGGTTTTAACTTGTCATTGTTACGCAAAGTATCTCAGAACATCCTCCACTTCCTTCTTCCTGCTGCAAACCAGGTTTGTGGGGGTGTCCTTTCTATTTCTGAGGACTACTGCTTTGTACTGCATTACATATATGTTAACGAGCCCATCTTTTTCCAATCTGTCATTCACCAAGTGCAGATACGTACAGGTCTACCCTTGGCCTCTCCATTCCTCTCAGGTCATCTTCTTGCCTACCTCTGTACTAATGCTACAATCTCACTGTTACATATTCAATGCCTGTAAGAGACCCTAGAAAGCAATAGTATTTAAGAAATACTTGTTAAATGAGTGAGTCAATGCTGCTTTATAATACGTTCTGAAATACAGTGAGACGAGTTCTCTCACCATTGTTCCTCAGGAGTGTCTCGCTGAACTCTGGGTCTTTGATCAATCATACACATTTTAAATTCAGCTTGGTAAGTGACTTGAATAACAATGCTGGGTTTTAAGTCCCAATCATAAAGTCCTTATAATGAATCTTCAACAATTATCAACATTTTGAAATTGTGTTTCATACATTACACTTTTTTCCTAGAATATTTTAAAACAAATCCCAGATACCATTCAATTTTGTTAATATGTACTTTGGCATTCATATTCCAGAAATCCTGACTTTACATAATTTCAAAGTTGTTATAAAGTGAGACCAAATGAAAGTTATTTCTTAATATAGTACCTATCAGTACTTTATTTTTTCTTTTTTTAAAGATTTTATTTTATTTATTTTTAGAGAGAGGGGAAGGGAAGGAGAAAGAGAGGGAGAGAAACACCAATGTGTGGTTGTCTCTCGCACACCCCCTACTGGGGACCTGGCCTGCAACCCAGGCATGTGCTCTCACTGGGAACAGAACCGGCGACCCTTTGGTTCACAGGCCCATGCTCAATCCACTGAGCTACATCAACCAGGGCCGGTGCTTTATTTTCAAATGTCTCAAAGGTTTTTTTCCAATTTTTATCCTTGATTAGTTCAATGAGATTCTAAGCACGAGCTGCCCACAGCTTTCGGCTGATTTGTTTCTACTCTCTCTCTCTCTCTGTCTCTCTGTCTCTCGGAGTCTCTCAAAAGCAGTCTCTTCCTCCATTTACTAAGTCATTTCCAAGACCAAGTTTTGATTTTGATGTTCAGTTAGGCAAAAGTACTGAGTATTTGGAATGCATAAACAAATACAAAGTGATAATATGCTTTCAGCCAATGAGCACAGTTAATGATGAAAATGTGAAAACTAAGTCAAGATACGGCTAATAATAGTGGTAAAATCTAGAGCTCACCTTCCAGAACCTTAGGAGTGATTGACATTGTGTCACACACGTGTCGCTTGTTCGGTCGGTCACGGTTCACCATACACATGCATCTCCACCCTCTCGTTCCTCGCCTTCATCTCTCATCTATCTAAGGCGGTTCCATCTCTGTGCTGTGTGGGCCACAAATTTACTGACCAACAAGAAGCTGGCAAAAGCCAACAAAAGCAACTGCAGTTTATTCCTGCTCACTTCTTGGGATATGCTTTCCTTACCTCCCAGAACTCAAAATATATGACCCTTTTTTCCATGTATACTTGTATTATTTTTAAATTTTGTGATAAGTATTTTTAAACAATTTAGGGTTTAACCATCAAACACTGTGTCTTCGATAAAGCAGAAAAAAAAACAGATTGCATTTTAAAGGAATAAGTTGTTCCAGAATATCATGCTATTTGTGATGGTTTTGTTATTCCAATAACTAATTCCATTTTCAACTGGAATTTGCAGGTTGAGGGACTAATTAGTCTTCTAACATCTTCAGTATCTGGAAACTAGGGATTGACAGACATGAGCCTGCATTATGAGACTGGATTTCTTAAATGGGCATGCTTCCGAAAATATGTGAAGGATTTTGACTTACCTTTTGGAAACCATGCTCTTGACCCCAAAGCCACTTGCTTGTTAATAATACTGTTTTAGAAAAATAAACACACAAGTTCATCACCTCTTGGGACTCGAGTCATTCTGCACATATCCCATCATTCTGTGATGAAGTCATTTATTTCTTCTCCATTTGAATAGCATTAAGCAGATCAAAATGTTCTCTCTAAAGAATAGTTTTTTCAATTCAAGGAAAGAATTCAAACATTCTTTTAAAAACTTTTTTATAATATACCACATTGTAATTTACTTTATATCAACAAAATGCAAAAACTCAAATTCTATTTTGAAAGTCTGCACTCATTGAACTAGTTTAGAGCCTGACTAGAAATACATAATTTTTTACTTTTACTGTCATAAAGCTGGCAATATGTTTCAAACAGTTCACTCTGAGACATGTGTTTCAAAACTAACAAATTATATAACTACCTAATCTTGGAGTGCTCCTTTTTATTGGGTTGGTTTGTGTTTTTCCATGCTTTGAAAGCAACGACCTTGACTGAGACATCAACTGTGCATTGATCATAAAATTGATTATCCATTGGTGACATTATGGATATAAGAAGGGATAAAAAACCATTCATAATTTTTCAGGACATAAGACACAAACCCAAACTATCCACATTGTGATATACAGCGTGGGGCAAAAGTAGGTTTACAGCTATGAGGACACAAAACAGGGTTTATTCTGGTATTATTATGGAGACATTGATAAATATGCCAAAGACTGAAAATTATCTCCCATTACAAAAAGCTTGAGCAGTTTTCTCCACAATTCACTTACTTGGCTTGCTAATAAATATTTTTATTTTAAAAGGTTCAAAATATGTTTTCTTAAAGGTATCATGTTTACTTATGGTATATTCGTTAAACTTAGTTTTCCCTGTCTGGAATCACGAAACTTGAAGCACATGATGACTAGTAGTAAGAGTCAGTGTGGTTTTCCTTTTCTTTTTTGTCCAATGAAAACTATTTCTAGCGTAAGTAGTCTACATATGGGAATTAATGAGAGGAAATATCACTCCCTGACCAGACCATAAACATTCAACTTGATTATGTTAAATTACTGTTCCAACAAGCTAAACAATTGGTATGTTCCTTAGTTTGAGATATGTTAGCGAAATCTCAGCACATAATGATGGAATCTACTTTGTCCAAGGCACCAAAGAAAACCCACTGAAATAAAATATCCAGCCCTAACCTCAATATAATTATAATTTTCTTAGAGTTCAAGGCATGCTTACAGTGACAGCAACAACAAAGAAATAGGAAGCAATAAATGACAATAGAGATAATTAACACCAGAAAGGAGTTCACTGTGGGTCTGTGTAATCATGGACCTGATGGCCTGAATTTGGTCTTAATGAATTAAAAGATTCAAAAGAGAGAATTATTTAAAGTATCGTTCAAGGTCAAAAGCATAATTTGTGTGTGTGTCAGTAACATGTGGTCTTAAACATTGCCAAGCAGGACTTTTTAATCTTTTGGGGTTGATCTCACATAAAGTAGAGAACTTGCCTTGCAGCGAGACAGATGTACTTGAACGTCGCCCTAGAGAGAGGCCTCCTCCAGGGGTTGAAGAAGAGTTTAGACTCTCTCATCTGCATTCCGTCCTTGTCCACTCCCTGAAGGCGGACAACCAGGGATTTGTGAAGTGGGCATTTGTCCACTGCTAAGAACCGCTCTGCAACGATTTGTTCAAATCCAGCAAGTTACAGAGAAACCATCTGTGGGTGACTCCGTTTGCATGAAATTTAGAATACACTTGAAAAAATGTCTTAGAGGCAAGATTCTCCTCTTTGTCACAAGTAATCCTGAGACAAATGGGCCTCCGGCTAGAATTGATTCACTTGAAATGTACAAACGGCTCTAATCCTCTCCTTCATCTGCCTCTAAATGTGCACTGCTCCTCTTCAAGGTGTTTAAAAAATCTGCTTCAGACATGTGACCCCCCCCTGTGTATGAGGGGCCCTTTAAATGCAATCAATGTTAGCTCTTGATGTTGATTCTCAAATTGTAGGAGAATCTAATTTTAGATGAGGGGGCTCTGGATTAAAGTTGCCTGGGCAAACACTATAAACAAAAGAGGTTTCTAAACAAAACAGGGTACTTGCCTTTAAGTTATCTGCTCACCCCCAGAGATTTTGCCTTTTTACTAGTGAAGAGGCGTGTGGTTAGAGAGTGACTCAACCCTGGGAGGGAGCTGGGCAGGAGGGCAGCTCTCCCGTGCACTGCTATTTGAAATACAAATCGACATAATCTTATCAAATAGCGATATAGAATTTAGCAATGCATGTTTGGATACTTAAAAGAATTTACACCACTTTACTCTGTAGTCCTCAACTTTAAAAAATGCTACCAACATGAACAGAAATACCTTCAGAAGGAAAACATAAAAAATAAACAAAAATGCTTACCTCTGCACACCAGAATTATGAGTGATTTTTTTAAATGTCAAACTCATCCCCTCCAGCTCATTCATGTAGGTATCAAGCAAATGGGACCGTTTCTTATCATCTGTGTTTTCACTACGGAGGAGCATATCTAAACGTTTTTTTCTCATCATCTGCACACACAGGCACACACACTCTTCCTGAAAGAAGACAAGAACCTGCTAACAAAACAGTCCTCAGCACTTCCTTTTCAAACGGAGAAGTGGATTTTAAAAGCCGCAATTGAACCAAAGTCTTTGAGTCATACCTCTCTGCCTTGTTTGGCTTACATCGTTTCTTCCTTCCTGTGAAAATACAAATATTTGGAGTCTGATTCGACTCAATGAAGCAAAGAGGTCGTGGGATTACATTCATTGTGGGCAACTGCTCAGTCATTTCTATATATATGCATGCAACATTATTTCTTACAACTATGGAAATATTTTGTTCATATCAAAAGTTACCTTTTATTTATAATATACAGTTTAGCTTTGTACTATGTTATTATTATAGTATTTATTAAATATTATTTTTGTGATAAAATTATTTTGAGTATCTTAACACAGTACTATGTGATAATACTGTCTTACTATATAATGCCATTTAGTTATATTGATAATAATAAAATATTTTATTAAATTGTATGTTATCAATAGCATTTTATTGAAGTCAGACAATCAGTTTGTAGCACTTCTTCTAGTTTCTAATTTGATTAAAATGTAAATATTTAGTCTGTGCTCATAGCTTCTGCTAAAGCATGAAGACCTAGTACCTGGGAGTTCTGACAGTGGTAACAAAATTGGTTATGATGGTGACAAAGATGGAGGTAAATTGGCTTAAACAGCAGACTTTTATGAAAATAAAATTACAGGAAAAATAATTTGTATAAGCATTTCACTTTCAGTAATTACTAGAGTATAAATATTTTCTACATTTTCAACTTTGGATATTCAAACTAAAAGCTGTTTAATGAGTTTGACCCAACATACATATATATTTATGTACTTAGTTATAAATATAACTAGCTATAAATAGATATAGTTATATATATCATGTAGACGATGTGTAACTAGTTATAAACATAAGTAGTTATAAATATACATGAATAGTTATATATGTCACATAGATGAATCACATAGTCTATAGAAGAATGTTAGCTCGGGAAAAGACCATCAAAGTTGTCTATTCTAGATATTTATCTTTTTAAGTACATGAAGATAGTCGCTTAACTCATATTAGATATGAGAGTAGAAGCCAGGCCTCCACGACTCCACTCCAGGACACTTTCTAAATGTGCCACACTTAATCTGCTAAACTCTGGGACGTACTTAAACTTGAGATGGGGCCAGGTAGTCTCAAAACTAACAAACAAATGCAGATCTTCTTCCCATGTTGTGTCCAGAATGTGCCTTGCACCTGGTGCTAGAATTTGTTATAAAATGTAGAAAAATCAACGAGGAATAAATTATGGAAGTCTACTGAGCTGCAGGTTCTTCATAAGGCTCTTTAAATGTGTAACTTATTTACCCGTGGCAGCCCCCTTTGGAATGATACATCACTATCCCTGCAGTAGAAATGAAAATACTGAGGTTCATAGGCCCAAGAAACAAATTTATTGTAGTAAAATCAGAATTTTAATCATACTCTGTTGATTATAAAAGTCCAAGTTCTCTCTACTAAATCAAAAGGAATCTATAAGACTCTTTACTGAAGTATTTGGCTTAAGATTGAATACATTATTATTATTACCATCTTTAGAGGGAAGGGTCAATATCACCCTGTAAATAGATGTCTATTGGTCAGGTAAAGGACTCATTCTTGTTTTTAACTTATTTACCATGCTTGAGATAGGAAACAAATGACACACTCAAAATTGGATCATTTAAAGAAATTGTTTTGACAGCAATAGTAAACAAAGGTATATACTTACTAGAGGGAAACCTCAAAGGAAGTTGGACCAGCACAGAGAGGCTGTTAAAGAAGCTAGACTCCAAGGCAGGGACAGGTTACCAGAACCTGAAAGGGGGAGAATTGCAGGGGACACGTTGCCTTAAGAGGAGTAATGATTCCTGCCTAGAAGCAAACTCACAGGACAATGTCCAAGGAGTTTAATATCCTAACTTTAGGCCCATTCATCGCTCTCTCTGGTGGTCAGGAAGGGCTCCTTGGATGTTAACTTAACCACAAACTCAAAGCAAGCAGATTAGGTGACGGAGTCCCATCAACGCAAGGCCCACTCAGGCTTTATTACTAGAAAGACAGCGTTCAGAACAAGGAGAGAGATGGTGTATACTGTGTTGGTCGTGTAGCACGTCTTTGCTCATTGCTGAGAAATTCATTTCAAGAAAAAAAAATTCATTGTAAGAAACGAAAGAAAGAATGCCCAAATAGTTCAGACAGGCTTGACACTGAGAATGAAAAACGAATTCTAACAAAGGGAAAAGAAATGGGAAAGTCTGATATGGACAAAGTGTATCAACAAGTCATTTACGGTTAATAAAGGAACAGAAATACCACTCAGGTTATTTTAAGCAAAACAGGGAGAGCTCGACTCACTTAACTAAAAAGAGCAAGGAGAGTCCCGCTTGGTTCATGTGCCAGTCCCTGGAATCATGACTGTACTGGGGAAACGATGTATCCTTCTGGTCCCCCCAACCCCACGCCCCGGAGATAGTCTCACCAAGGCCGCAGGAGGAAGCAGGGAGCTCAAGAGGGGCTGTGGCAGAGAACAACGTCATCACTGTAGGTCATGAGCATGGTCCTTACAAGATTCTCGTGAGAGAAGAGAACGACAATTGATCTGTGTAGGTCCCTTAGACGTAATCTGAGCAATGACAGGAAGTCAGATGTTGGCTAAATTATTTAAATCCATGTAGAAATGAAACTGTCAGCGAGGTACCATCACCGGAAGTATACCAGCAAGGAGTACGAAGTTTGTCTTACTCTTTTTCTGTACCAGAAATCTTTCTAGCTCTAAGGGTCTCTGTGTGATCTATCATGGAGTAGATGTTAAAAACCTGGCACTTTTTTTCATTGAGGATTTAAGATTCCGTTTCTTTCTCCCTCATTATCCTGCAGAGTTGAACAAGGAAGGAGGGCTTATTGCTTCGGGTGCAGTGATTGTGAAATCAGCTTGCAAGTGACGTGTCAGAATGCACAAAATATACACTAACTGACTTAATGAGTGGGCTGTAGGAAGCACAGAAAGAAATGCTTTCTCTTATATCCATAAACACGAATCACTCTGTCCTTTGCAGAAAGAAAGGTAAAGAACTGAAGCAGTCATCAGTATTACATAACCTCCAGCCGTTCCCGGTAAGAAAAAGGCTTTGGTAGAACCTTAAGAAGGGATTACTTGTCATCTCAGTCAGTAATACTTCTGGATAAGCACTGTAGCTGTCCAAAGGGTCTTGTGCTCTGTTCTGTTTAGAAACAAAACAAAAACAGGCCAAGGAATCAGTTCAGTATTTTGTAAGAATTTAGGCAGGATTAAATAAGAGCAGGATAGTCTCAGAAACAAAGAATGAATGTTTGTTCACAAAACACACAATATCTCAGATTAAAATTAAGAATGCCCTTGAAAAAAGTAGCACAAAGACTGGATATTTAATGTGCTTTTCTAGGATAAAATTTATTATTAAATATAAGTGTGCATAATTATGCACTAGTGTTTTCATACAATTCATGTATTGATTGTTCCTTACCCTCACACGTTAGTTAATCTCCAGCGACGACGGTATAAGTGCATTGTGCATTCTTGGGACTTCCTAAAAAGTTATAAAATGACTTAAATAGTTTATTACATGCATTTTTAACTTAACCTAAATGTAAATGTCTATGAACAATTAAGAATTATGTTTCATTTATATCAAGATTCCCTGAGATGACACTTATCTGCTCATATCCTGTATTTGTGGAATAGTAAATATAAAACATTTCTCTATTTCATAGGGACCTTGGAGGACTAACTTAGGTTACACTGAAGAAGATTCAGTGACCTTCTTAGAAGAAATTCTTATAAATTTTTTGAAAAGTATTTTTGTTAATTACAAAACACTATTAACTGAATTTCTCTGGGAATAGAATGTTCTAGTTAATTTAATTGTCTGCTTTCTCTTAAGCGTTAATGGATAAAACAATTTTATTTTGTCTACATTGTTAAAACGGTTTATAAAACCTCTCAGGGCAGCATTTTTTTCTTGTCTAAACACAGTCCGGTCAACAATAAATAGTTGTTGACTGTGTGAACCATGTGGTGGTTTACAATTTGATAATACTATTTGTACAGTATTTATGATGTTTGAAAAATTGAACTAAGCTTGTATTGACACCAAATGAGAAAATTTGCTGACTGACCATCCCTGAAATAAAATTGCTCTCTCAATGTCCTCTTTATTTGTATTTTAAGATTGTAGTCATTCTAGTTTTATTGTTACCTATTATCCTTAATAGCAAGCTTATTGAAAAATTACAGGGAGAAAGTACTATAAATGTGAAGGAATTCAATGGAATATTAAGAAAAACAGTAAATATAATCAATTTCACAATAAAGTGATTAAAAAGTATGTGTGGAGAGAAAAGTGCTTTTATCTTTATGTCTCAGATATATGATCAAATATATATTCTACCAATGTTTTCAACTGGGAGACAGTTCATTTTCGTCTTCTCTGTCTTTTCTTTCTTTAGTGGCCGATGTTAAACAATTATGTTCCTATGCTTTGAGTAGGCAGCTGATTATCTGGTGTTACTGAATTTTTAGATTAAAAATCTAATTGTCCCCAGTATCTGGTTTTTCCAACATTATGTAATGTCTTTAAATTGAGGTATTAGCAGCAGAAAACTAGTAAGTGCTAGTTCATTTTTCTAGTCATTGTAATGACACATTAACTCATTAATCTTTAGATCATGCAGCCGGAGCCAGACCAAAGGCAGAAGATTTCTGTTTCTGGCTAGGATGTAGAGAGGTAGAAGGAGCAGTACTCTCATTCTAATAATGAGATAAAGTACAAAGTCATGACTTTTCCTGAGTCTATCAGAAAGCCGAGGTTGCTCTTCAACCAAATTATTTGAATTCCAAAGATAAACATGTCCCTCCAAAAAGACATGAGACACAAATACTAGCTTACCCGGGTCAAGGAACTGAGGGAAGAAGAGGCTGCTTAGCAGCTGCTATAAAAGTAAATGAGATAAACTGAAGAGAAAATCTGGACTCAGGGCAAACGACCAAAGCGAGCTCCTCTTGTTGGTGCAGGCTTGCAGAAAATGATCATTAGCTGCTGAAGGGGAATGTTATGCTACCTACTTGCCTCGACATTCCTCTCCTATGAAACAAAAACCTGTAGCTCCAGGAGGAGCAAGAAAAAGTCATTTAACTTAAGGGTAGAGGAAAACCCATTGTCACCAGGGAAAAGGCAGAAGAAAAATCCCTCTACTCCCGATTAGGGGGAAGAAAACTACCATTGGCCTAGAATCCCGTATCTATGCCCAATTAGATATTTGCTTCCAGTGGAGTGGGATCAAAGAATACTCAACAAAGACCAGCAAAGAGCAAGGGCATTGTTTGGCCGATGTAGGAGAATGAGCGCTGAGAAATGCTGACTTACTTTCTTCCCTGCACACCAGATCTGACTAAGCTGAGACTGAACCTAAACAACAGTAAACGGTTGCCAGCCACTACCCCAGGACCAGAATCCAGCAACAGTCGAGCACTGAGGGAGGAAGATAGCGTGGATTGAGACCTCCGCTGCAGGGCAGGGAGGCAGAGGTGATGAAAGTTGAGAGTGTATTACAAACACTGAGAAAAAGACAAAACACACACACACAAACTCTCTGCCACTCCAGCCAACCCTCTGAGCACAAGGCAACAATACTGCTAAAAGTGTGCGAAGACTACGATAATGTAGAAAAAATAGCAACAGCAAGACCCCAACACTCTTCAACTGAGAAATGTCCAGTGAACCCAGAAATAAACAGAGAGAGGGAAACAGAGGAATGAAAAGCAAAGTGAAGAGAAAGCAAACAAATAATAAAATGGTGGGCATATTCCAAATATCAGTATAGTTGAAGCTCAGTTTTTGAACGTCATTTGTTCTGGAAGATTGTTTGAGATGTGGTTTGTTTGAAAACTGAATCATGCCTGAAAGACACGTGATTGATCAGACAGTTATCAGTATGAAAGGATGTGGGATTGAGAACTGAAGTTTTTTTTTTTTCTTTCTGACAACTGAGACATTTTTTCCATGAACAGCTTGGTTGAACATTGAATTCTCTGGGATGGGAGACTTTTGAGAACTGAGGTTTGATTGTAATTATATTAAGTATAAATTATCTAAACCAATTAAAATCCAGAGATTGTCAGAATGGGTAAAAAATAAATCCAAATACATTCTGTGTATTATATACATTATATCCAAATAATATGTGTAAGAAGTCACTTAATATAATGATATAAATAAGTTAAAAGTACAAGGATGGGAAAAAAGACATCATAGAAACACTAATCAAAAGAAAAGCTGAAGTGACTAAATGAATAACAGATAAAGTAAAATTCAAAGCAGAGAAATTAAACCAGGAACAGAGATATTACATAATAATGAGTCAACTCACTGAGAAGATATAAAAATCTTAATTGTACTTTAAAATGGAGCTTCAAAATACAGAAAGCCAAAACTGACACAATGGAAAGGACACACACACAGATCCATTATTACAGTTGCAGACTTGATTACTTCTTTCTCAATAGCCAATAGAACCCGTGGAAAGGAGAACCACTCAGAGATCGGCTGGTTTGATCATGACTTAGAAACCCTGAATTTAATCACTATATTCAATAACCAACATGGGAACTGAAATATTGGTTAGCTTATATTTTTACACTATCTCTGTGGGATTAGCAAAATTTATAAACTGGTTATTTTCTTGCTGAACTAGACAGTAAAATCAGTATCATACACACATGCATACCGCCCTCAGCACACGCACTCCCAATCCCACTACCTTCAGAATACCTGTTTGGATGCTAACAGCAACGGATGCTTCCATATATAAAGCGCTAGGACCCAAAAAGTGAGACCGTCCCCTGCCATGGTTTTGACGTTTACTTTCTGTTCTAAACATGGATCACTTTACATTTAGAAATAGAGAGCAGTTTAAGAAAAACTTAATGAAATTGAAAAACAAGCCTGATAAAAGTCTCAGGTTTGATTATCTGACTTGGCCGGGGGTTGTCAGCCAATTTAAATCAGAATAGCGAACCCTCTAGGGACAGAATCCAATGAAAGTCTATGGTGTCCTGATTTGACCAATAACTTGGTGTGTGTCTCACTGAACTTCTCAAACTATTGGCTCCATTTTTATCTGGGGGAGAGGCTGAGTGCTGTGTTGATGAGGTGTGAACGGCATGAAAATGCTCCGTCAGCTGTTTTCAGAGTCCTCTGTTGCATTCAGGCTCTGAGCTGTTATATCCCTCCAGGTAAAAACAAAGAAATCCAGACTTATCTTTCTGAGAAGGCCCTTTGCATGACTGCTGTTTTTCCCTAATCAGGCCAATTTTGCCAACTCCAAGGACTACCTCTTTTGAGAACAATTCTGGAAAATACAGTTTTCTCTACCTCATTAGAGTTCAAATATGTCCCAGGATAACAGGTGAAAATCGACTGGTTCTTGCTCACAATCTGTTTTTTTCCCTTTCCAACACGGGGCAGCTTCCTGTTCTGTGTGGTCAAGAGTGCGTGTGTCTCATTTCTACAGAGGCTTTCCCAATGCCCTCCCACCACCCCCTGCCACCAGAGGGGTCTTTCAGGTAACAGATAAGGAGCAGAAAAGAACATTTATCTTTTTCTCTAGAGAATGTCACAACTATAAGGTTGAGAAATCTTATTAATACTGTGCATGGATTCACACAGCTGAATGGCAGGCTTCAACATTCACCCAATAGGGGCAGCAGCAAGAACTCAACTGTGCTGTTATCTTCTTGCACATCCATGGATGCCTTTACCAAGATGCCTTTGTGGTGGTCTTTAAGGGGAAAAAAAGGTGCTTAACTGTGGTACTAAGACATATTCTTATACACTTGGTTTTGCAAAAGAAAAAACAACCTTTCCTGTTTTCCTTTCTTCTCTCATTTTTATCCTTGTCCACGTACTTAACTAAACTAATCCCTTTGAAAAATAAAGGAAAAGAACATCATTTTTTTTCTTTCTTGGTAATGCAAGGTCATACAAAAATATAAGGGCATTTTTTGTGCTAATTATACCACTTTTGGTCTTATGCCAGCTGGCTGAGTTTTGGTTGCTGGTGGAAACTTTATAGCAACTTTATGAAAAGGATTCCAATCCAAAGCTAAAAATGAGAAAAGTGAGAAAATGCTGAGACTAGTAAAAAACAAGAACTTAGGCCGTTAAACATTTAATAAAGGGTAACAGCACTAGGGAAAAAAGATGGCAGTGGCCAGAGGAAAAATAAACAGGAGAAACCTCTAAACTGACCACCCCTTAACTGTACACTAGCATACAAATACTTGTTTATTATTAATTAATTGTTTTTTTAAAAAATATTTGATTTATTTATTGTTTAGAGAGGAGACGGGAAGGAGAAAGAGTGGGAGAGAAACATCACTGCGTGGTTGCTTCTCATGTGCTCCCTACTGGGGACCAGGCCTGCAACCCAGGCATGTGCCCTGACTGGGAATCGAACCAGCGACCCTTTGCTTCACAGGCCCACACTCAATCCACTGAGCTACACCAGCCAGGGCTATTAATGAATTGTTGATTGCAGTTTTGAAATTGGGTTCCTTGTCCTTTATTAAGCTGTACATTTGACTTGTTCATATAATATCTTCTCACAGCAAACACACTGACACCAGAGCTAGTGAGATGCAGAGCTCGGGATGACAACATCTTCATTCTAAAATGTTAAAATATTGCAACAAAAGGGAAGAAACCCCACCACCTGTTGGTTAGATTGAGAATGAGAATTATAGAATATTATACATTTTCTAAATTTTAGGAATTATTCCTACATTGCTATAGTATAGATAAGAAAAAAAGTAAACTCCAGAGTTGTTTACACAAAAGGTTGGGGGGAGTGTGATGACCTCAGCCAGGTGTTCTGATCCCTACACTAGTAGTTCCGCACTGTCTTCAGGTAAGTGTCCAGACATTCCCCAGAACAAGAGGTACTCGTGGAAACTAATTCTTCAAGTGTAGCAAAGAAAATGATCCACACTAAATGGCAACATGGCGGAGCATCTTTCCCTGCTTCATTTTTCAGTGTGTAATAAACAGGGGAGTGAACTTTCTATCCTATGTCTCCTCTACCACTGGCTAATTTTAGAATCTGAATTCTAATGATACTTCCATCCAGGGTTTCTGTTCAGCAAAATAGGATCATTGTACGTGAACAGAGAGACTTGAATTGTCACTTATGTATAATTCATAAGTGTGTGAGGAAAAAACACTGAACAAAAATGTGGAAATGACATGAACGAAAATGTATCTTTACATATTGATGATAAAACGATACACGTTTGTTCAGTAAATACACAAAATTTGGAAATCCGCATTCACCATTTTGAAACCATCCGATGTAGCTTATGAAATCTTGTATTTTGAGTAAATTGTTTCAGTGACATGCTGTTTAATAAAAATAATAGTCATTACCTCTAATTTACAGTAACGTTAGTGCATAAGAATGATAAGGGGAGTGAAAAACACGGGCTTTGTGAAAAATGGCTCACAAGGTGCGAATATCTCAATTCCAACTAAAAATAAAATGTACCCTTTTTTTACCACATAGCTTTTATGTAGTTTTTGACAATGTCACATGTTTAACTCAGCAAGTTGAGTAAAGGATTATAATCAACATTCTCCTGTGGAAAAATGCCGGGGACTTAGGGTACCACTGGGGAACAGCAGCAGCATTGGAAGAGTTAGTGGAGTACCTAGGGCAGTGACCAAATAGAGAGGGAAGGGTGTGTTGTAACTTCCACTGGAGTGAAGCAAAATCTCGCTCCTTTTCCCTGAGGAAATGGGGCCAAATGCTATTTCATGTTGCCTTGCTTTCCATCCTGGCTCCGACTGCATGTCCTCTGCCTGGAGTTGACACAGAACTGTTCTTTTGCTTCTAATTAAAACAGTTAAGGACATTACTGATTAAAAGTAGGGAAACATAACTATTTTTATTTTATTCCAAATAAGTTTGGGCTCACCCGAGATCAAAGGAAATTGAGATCTGAGAAAACAAACAGACTACAAACAAGTAATTTTGTTGACCCGATGTTCTTTCCTGGAAGGGAAATGACTGTGGCCCTTGGAAAGGCTGGCTCAGCGACCGTGGCACCCCAATGACAAGGGAGCTTCTGGCCAGGGAGATTTGCAAGGCTCTCTGTTTCTGAAAGTACGTTTTGAAAATGAGGTTTTAATAATGCAAAGTCCAGTCGGGATATTCTTAAAGGTCCAAACAAGTGGTTTCGTAGTGAAACACACATGCATACACGTGCACTGTGTACAACGGTTCGGTTGCATGCGTCTCGGCAAGACATCCCTTTGCCACTAGGAGCTCAGCCACTTGACAGGATACGCTAGTAAGATGACCTTCTTTAGGTTTATAATATGCCTGCTTTCTTACTGTATCTGGCACAGCAGGCTGTTTTTTCCAGAATTAATTATTTTTATGATGTTTACTTTTCTTTCTACTTTATGTCAGAGTGGTGATAAAAATCTACTCATCCCCAGTCCTAAAACTGTCGGCTGCTTGTCCTCTAACCCCAGATGCTGGCTACAAAATAGACGATTGAGGACTGAAGACAGCATAAGAGGGAACGTTTAGTGTTGGGGTCATTGTGAAAATTAGGACTGAACTAAAAATGGCCCAGAGCAAATATAAATACTTTTCTCCCTGATTCTAAGTAAAGCCCCACATACGACAGCAGAAATCATGTTCGTCATGAAGTGCTCGATTTCCAAACTCGATATTCATGAGATAAAACATATGACCTTACAAGTATGATTGATATTTATACTTTTATGTTACATTTAAAAGTGAGTGTGAAGTCAACACATTCTGAGCAATTGTTTAATAGGCATGAATGAGTGGGAACTGTTTTCGATTTCCCGCTCTAACGGGAAAAGCCATATCCGTGCCTTCACAAATACTAACGTGGGTTCAGGTGTCAGAGCTCTGGGCTTAGACTTTTGAAAGTAATAGGCCCAAAAGATTTGAATAGAGATTTTCAAGAATTTGGCATTTCGGAAGATGTTTAATCTCTTGGTGGTCTTTCTAATTTTCTTTGGTAGTGCTTGGATCAGGGTTTCTGTTTCAGAGAAGTTTGAAACTGAGGCTGAAGAGAAGAAATGCGTGTGCTCTCCATAAAGGTTTTGAGCTATCAGTTTTGTACCTTCTGTATTCAAGATAAATGGAGAAGAAAAATGAAACAGAAAGAGAAGATTAAAAGACATTTTGGATTAAGTCCACAATGTAAGAGTGGTTTTAAAGAAAAGTGTCTTGGCTTCAGTATAACTTTAAAATTTTTTTCCTTTATTATTTAAGAAATGGAATATAACATTAAATTTATATCATGTTTAACTTATTCACTGTTGATCCTTCTTTCCTTTTTGTTTTTTTGTAGTGTTTTAGGAAAGCATACAAATAGCTTGTATGTATACAAATTCCCACCATGTTTTCTCCTTTTTCCGAATCTCTGAGTTAAATAGCGGATAGGGGATTGTTTGGTGGGGCCCTTTCACACTACGTTGCTTCATACCTGGACAAACAGATCAAATTAAGTGGAATACCAAAAACTTGCAGTGTTTTTTAAAAATACATTTACACAGTCTTCTCGTAATATTGTAGAAAATTTCTCATTCATAAAAATATTAGGGATCTCAGCAAGTTTGAAATAACCTCAGGAAGAGAAGTTGTTATGGTATTGTATTAGTTTTCGATCGCCGCCCTAACAGATTACAATAAACTCAATGACTTGAACAATACAAATTAGTTCTGACAAGTTCGACACAGTTTTCATCAGACTAGTCAAAGCGTTGGCAGGCTGTGTTCCTCTCTGAAGACTCCAGGAGAAGGCCTATTTTCTTCATCTGTTTCCTCATCCCAATTATTGGCGGAATTCTACTCCTTCACAAGCATTGCAGGGCAGAGGTTCCCATTTCCTCGCTTGCTCTCCGACGAGGGCCATTTCTGGCTTGTCCAGCTTCCAGAGGCCACTGGTATCCCCCGCTTCTGTTCAGCCTCTTCCACTCTCAAACCAGCAACATCGGGCCTTGCCACTCTCCCTCTTAAAATCTTTCTCCTTCTGTCTCCTCTCTCTCTGGCCCAGCCAGGAAAGGTTCCCTGCTTGTAAGAATATTCCACCCCAAACCATGCCTTTTTAGTACACAGGTTGTTTTAGCTGATTACTTTGAGAAACAGCAGACACAGGAAAAACTCTGAAAACAGACTAGAAGTTACCTTCTCGTAAGGGGAATTTACATTGAAAGGAAATCTCCTTTTGTTAAGGGTGTCCCTCTCTCTGTATCAGGAAGCGAAGGACAACAGCCTCACGAGAAACTTTTATCAGTGAAGAAGGTTTAACCTGCACAACAAACTGCACTTTAATGTATGGTATTTCTCTTGGTCATCTGTCTCTTCGTGACTGGCCTTCGTCACACTCTTCTTTCTTTTGTCTTTCTCTAAAGATGGTATTTGAGCCTGAATTCTAAGTCGCCTCTGAGTGTTACTCAGTTTCTCTGGGTAGCTCCCATGCATACATGAGGTATACATGTTAATAAGCTTTGTAAGAAAAGCTTTATGAGAGTTTATTTGAGCCAAACTGATAATAATCGTCAGAAAGCAAAATTCCAGTGGATCAAGAAAGTGATTCAAAGAATGGCAGCTTTGCAACGTATTTATGTATTAGAATCAAGGAAAAGATGGGAAAAGCTTTACGTGAAATCTGTTGGTAGTAGGTTATGGGATGGGAGACAGCAAAGCAGGGAAATCTCTGAAATTGGATAAGAAGCAAAATAAAGAGACACATACTTCTTTTACATTGGTGGGCACAGGATAGTTGACAGTTAAAGCAGCACAGAGAGATGGTTTGTTGTGACCGTCAAGGCCGGACAGGTTCAGTTGGGGTTTGGGCAGACAAGAAAATTTGAGGAGCCATGGGAATGCCTGGCATGCCTTTATTCACAGGTGGGGTGATCCACGCACGTGACAAGATGCGTCACCGGCAGGGAGTCCCAACTCCTTTGTATACTAAATACACACACACCAGTAGAGAGCCAAGATATTGTATAACAAGGTGTGATTCTGCGCCTTCAGGATCATTCTCAAGGCTATGGGAATGCTGCTTATCAGGTCTGGTGAGGGAGCCTGACTGACTTCATTTACCCTACAGATGGCCATTCGGGGACTGGACAAGAATGAGGGGTTTTGTGATCTTGCCCTCTGGTGTCAGCGGCTGTGCCTTGAGGAGTTGGGGAAAGAAAATTACTCTGACATTTCCAAGGTATGTTATCTTAGATGCATAAGAACAATGGATGGGGCTCACTCAATGTGAAGACTGACCTTGGTCAGGGAAGGCACAGGCCTAGGACATGGCAGTTCACCATGACCCCCTTTTAATTAGGAATTTGTATGTTCACATCATCCCGTGTTGTTACTCTTGGTTTCTGAGCTCATAAAGTCCTTTCTTGTGGCCACCACTGAGCATATCAGGTTCAGTGTGTCCCCCTTTTTTGTACACAACTTGTATTTCTTTTTATCTTAATCTGTTTTTGCTTATGTGAGAATTTGGAAGGGTAGAAGAAAAATTAGTGTTTTTCTTCCCTGCAATGTAACGATAATGTGCCCACCCAGATAATGCAGAATTATCTTCTCATATCGAGGATTTAAATACATCAGCAAAGTTCTATTTTCCATGTGAGGTAATATATTTACAGGGTCCAGTGTTCAAGGTGTAAATATTTTTGAAGGGCCATTATTTTCTCAATAGTAAACTGTCAAGTGATGCTATGCTGAGTTTCTAAGAGAAAAAGTAGACGGGTTTGATGAGGACATTGGATTACTAGGAGAAAATACTTTAAATTTGAGACTATCATTATAATAAAACATCATGGATATATTAATGTTACACAAAAGCTAACATTAATTTCATTAGCAATGAATTACATAGTCTGTGTAAATGTTATTTGTCAAGAACAATGGGTAAAAAGCAGGATTTAGGAAAGAAGTAATTTGTATAATCTGGAGTTTAAAAATGACAGTGACCAGAGGGGCAGGGAGATGAGGATAATGGGAAAGAAGGGGAGGGTCAAGTCAAGGAACATGTATAAAGGGCCCATGAGCAAAATCAACAGGGGGGTGGAGGATTGAATGTGGGAGGTGGGAGGTGGGTAGGGCAGGGGAAAATAATGGGAGGTAAATGGGAACAACTATAATTGAACAACAACAAGAAAAGAAAAAAAAACTATTTTGAGCAGTGGAAAAACATCTTGATAGTTGTATTGCATCAAATGGAGAGTACTTTGAAGGTGACTGAACTTTAAACATGCAATAATAAATGCACAATTTTTATTAAAAATGAGGGAATTTTTAATTATTTCTTTTATTATATAACTTATTTACTTTTGTCTGCATCCACTAATTACCTACTCCAGACTTTGGGTCTACAAAGAAAAACAATGTCCAATAATAAACAGATGCCATTAGAGCTGTTAAGTGTATTTACAGGTGAATAACAGATTCTTGGTCCCCATAGAATTGCTTATTTCCTTAAAGAAACTCAGATTTGCATGTAGTCAGGATGAAATGTATGTAACTTGATAAGTAAAATCACAAGAAATATTGTTATCAAAATAGTAGATGAATTACTACCCATTTACAAAACACATTCTTCAAAATTTAGGGCCAAGAAAATTTTTACAGGAAACAAAATCCTTTTCAAAGCTCATCAATTTGTTTGTGAGATATATTGTGAGCATACACAGTATGACATGTACTTTGCTGAATTCTAAGGATACAAGTATAAAGAAGATAAAAGCAAGCACATATCGTACATTAATTTTATGCTTATTCCAAAAAATTAAAGATAATTTATGACTTTCAACTTTTTTGATTTTAATGAAGAACACTATTATAAATGTAATATAAATGCTGCCAAGATTTTCAGTTTGAAAGACTGTAGGTGATAACATTAAATAATGAATGAACTGTTGTAGAACATGAACATAATAGATATAATCACCTCTCTTTGGAAATACAACAGACAAAGCCACAAATCTGTCTGAGGGAGGTGTACGAGGCTTGTCAAAAGATATGGCACTTCAGCCCTTTTTAATGTGGGGGCAAAAATACAACACA